>BQKZ01003118.1:18537-32770 GCA_036244855.1 Temnopleurus reevesii
TAAGATCAAAGTGATTCTTTTTAACCAAGGAGCCCTCTCTTTTTTACTGAAAGCCCTAGCTTCATCAAGTCCTTGATCTACTCGATTCGACAAGACTCTTTGCCCAGTACGTGCCTCTGAACAAAGAGTCGTGTTAAATCCTCATCTATTAGGGTTTATGTGAGTAGGGCAATACATGATTTTTTTTTATTCTCTTTCTTTCTTGTATTCCATTCACTTAATTGCTTTTGTACAGTTATTATTCAAATATCAATTCAATATCTTTTTTTTTTCATTTTCATTTTCATCTTTTTAATTGAAAAGGGGAATAAAGGGGAAGGAGAGTAAGGCAATTGCAGTTAGGGCAACACCAATATGCAATTAATTTTATGTGACATTGCTGTATAAAAGGTGTCATAACTTCAGACTCGCTAAAATGAAAACACATCATTAGCTTTATAGCTAATCATTTATAAATGGTTTATAAGACCTTGATTCATTTGAGGACACTCCGTGAGTGTTTAGCATATTGCATTAGATTAGTAATCGATTGCAGATGAGCTTCTAAATTATCGTAATAAATATGAAAATACAACCGATTTATCAATAATCAGGAACCGTAGAATAGTTGTCTAAAGTTTATTTGTTTGTGCATGTGGGGTGGGGTATATTACCATGTAAAAAAAACCGTCAACAAATGTAATTTTATGTACAAAATTAGTCCAGATTTTCATTAATTTAGATTTGATCTAAATCTAACTCTGCAGGAATTTTCAGTGAGGTATCATCAACGGAGAGGGGGGGTCTCTTTTCTTGGCCACCGAGCGCGAAAAAAAAGATCGGCGCGGCGATACGTTGTGGAAAAAAGAATAGAGATCGAGAGAGAGAGAGAGAGAGAGAGAGATTTTACAACAAACACAACACACAAAAAAAAAACATCTGACCTTCTTCTAGCATCTGAGCCATTTTATATGCGACTATTAGAATGAAACAAGTGATATAACACCCAGCTCGTACATGTCCAAAATAGATTTTGGCATAAATCTGTTTGACAATGAAAAACAAGAAATGCTTATAAAATGTACAATGTCTATTGTTCCAAACACGTATATACAACAGAATCTGGCAATTAGTACGGTTGTCATATTTATCTAAAATATAAAAATGACATTAATACCTTGTTCCATGTCTATGAGGAGTCTTTTTTGTTACCAAGAATATTTCTTTCTTCTTATAATGACATACAGAGATATTAGCATGGTTGGATCTTCTTATAATGACATACAGAGATATTAGCATGGTTGGACTTTTTAACTTATTTTTTTTCTATGCAAGACTTTTAGGTACTGTTTCAACATCTTGCGTTGAATAAGTTCTTTCTTCAAAGCAGTAGATAAATAGATTAACCCACATAAAAACGGAAATCTGATAGAGCCAGCTGTTAAAGTCAATACCTGTTCCCAACACACCAATAGCGACCAAGGTTTGGTTCAAAGACCAGCAAATTACGAAGAAGATGGACACCATCAGCATCGTTTTAAAGGTGTTCCTTCTAGCACGTCTTCGATAATCTGTAGCGCGTTCTACCTCATTTTACGCTGTGCACAATCTTCTTTTGCACGTTGTATGGTAGAACCGAACTTCTTCATCCCGTCGTGACGGAGCTTTACGATTATGGATCCATATACGACGACCATCACGATTACTGATAGAATGGACTCGAGGACGACGATCGTGAATCCAAATGTGAGTACGTTGAAGGCATCGGTTGAGAAGTCCATTACACACGCGTTGTTTTCCACTCGTACAATAAACATCGCGAAGATCTGAAACAGGAGGCCGATTAGCCACGGCAGGATTACGATCATTTTCAAGCATTTGGAGCTTGCCTGATTTTGAAATCTGATGGGATAGAAAACGGCATAATAACGCTCTAGAGTCATAAGAGTCAGGTTTAAGGAAATAGCGACGATTAGGGACCAGAGGTGTATTTAACACATCAATGTCTGGGTAAAGTTCCCCTTTAATATAAAATGTCCTTAGAAATATATCACCCTGAAATTCTTACAGGATCGGGAAAATTGAACACATTCACTACATTTTACTCAATGTTTTTCCTTTCATCATTGGTATCATACTTAAAGAACATTAATAGCGTTTTTGAAAGACCGTCCCTGAATAACGGTCATGTAGAGCGATCATTTTTCGTGTGAAATATAAAGAATGATGTTATTTAAAGCACATGCATCGTGACGTTATCTGATGATCAAATATCACGTGACCCAATATCATATAAAAGCACGTATCTGCCCCAAATATGTTTAATTATTGTGCTGGAGAAACAGAATAGCTGTCAAATTTGGAACTGAGCTAATTGACAGGTGACATGAAAAGTGTAATTCAATCAGAAAATACGAACCAAATTTAATCTAGAGATATTAGCAAAATTACTCTCTCGAGACGATTTTAATGAGATTTAGAGGACAATCCTTTCATCGTACGGGAGTAAACGTTACGGCCCGTAAGCATTCAAGATTTCTCGTTTGCTCATATTTGCATATGCCATCGATACCAACCAATTTGGACAGGATTACCTTGTCAGTTTCCTCATCGACGGGAAAAGTTAATTTTTTTTTTAAGAGTGAAGTAATCGTTCAACACACTATTTCAGTCATTAAAGGCGAGCTTAGTTTTAATTTTGAAAGAAACCATTGACCTTTTTTGTCAAAAGATCCAACTTTACTTTCTATTAACAGTTCTGTGGACATATCACGGGAGAGGGATAAAGTCGGGGAAGAACAGCTTCTCTGAGAATACGCCTCAACAAAAAAGACACGCTCATTTTGAGTTAGCAATTAAAAGTTGTTTCTCTGCGAATGTCGACTCGTGGGAGTGGAGACAGCCTCTTTGATTTGTAATGGACATGATGGAACAGCCAAAATGCCCGGTGAATGGGGTCTATGTTTAAGACATCAACATCAAATCAGTAAAATTGGCAGAGTAAATCTACATCAACCAAAACAAAGCAAGACGCCTTTCAGCCGAACGCCTTTACGGAGGGCAAATGCTGTGCCGATTTCTAAGATCATCAATTGTTTCAGTCTACATTTTTTATTCGTATACAGGGACACAAAACAACTCAAAGCAAGACACTATACTTTTAAGCTGGACGATATAATGAATTAACGAACGTTTCACATATTAGTAGAAAATCAGCGTATTTGAGCCTGTGTGAATGTCTTTGAGGGGTTCTGTTTTGCATTCAGCGCGTATGCCAACTCCAACAACACAAACCAAGAACAAAAGATCGATAGTTTTAAGCTGGACGATATCACGTATCAAGGAACGTTCCGTATATTAAGTATAGCATTTGCATATTTCAAAGTCTTTGCCCGCATGCAATATTCTGATTTGATTTCATGTCGATCTTGTAATAATGGATAACGCAACTTTGGATCATCCTCCCGCGGAAGATAGTAATCTTCCGACAACAATTGCATATTCCCTGTTTGGCATGGTCGGGATATTTGGCAATGCCTTGGTGCTCCTCGTGATTGCACTGGTCAACGAACTCCACGACGTCACAAACCTATTCATCGCCAATCAATCCCTGATCGATCTACTGCTGTCAGTTTTTCTTATCGTCGGCTTCGTCGTTCCGATCACACCGCTGCCACCAGTGCAACCATTACTTTCGTGGATTCTGTGCAGATTCTGGTACACGCGGTACCCCTTCTGGTCGCTCTACCTCTCCAGTGCCCTTAACCTTGTTCTCATCACTATTGAACGTTACTGCGCTGTTTTCTTCCCCATCCGTTTCCGAACGCGATCCTCATCAAAATGTCTCAAGCTCATCGCCGTTCTGCCCTGGGCCATCGGATTTATGTTGCAACTTCTGTGGATATCCTCTGCGACTGTGGAGGACAGCATTTGCATCGTTGATATATCGAACTTGATCTTCAACCCAGTTGCTGTTGGCCTAACCGTGATGGCTTTCGGATTCGTCTTGCCTGTCCTCGTGATGATTTTCGTTTACACATCCATCATCATTCAGCTTAAGAAGGATGCGATAGAGAAGTTTGACTCGCGGCGGTGCACGAGGTCGGACCCAAAAGCCAGTCGAGCCATCGGAGCGACTGATTATCGGAGGCGAGCTTCGAAAAATACAATAAAGACCATGTTGACTGCATCGGTCATTTTCATTCTCTGCTGCTCCTTAAACGATACGTTGGTAACGATTGGTATTGTTGGTGGCAGTGTTGATTTTGACAGCACATTGTATCAGATGTCGGTGTTTATGTCCTTTTGTAACATATGGGTTAATCCGTTAATATACTCATTAAGATACCATAAGTTTAAAAAGGGGTTGGCAAATATCTTCTGCAAGGGGATAAGAGATTCCCGATCTCGGTATGTTGAGACAATATCCAAATCTTCAGGTCCTGGAATTAAATAGAGTACAGTACATTATTTTAGGTTGAATATTTCTTCTCAGAACGTGCCTGAAAGTTAACCTTACCTTAGTGGTAGGGTATTCTCAATTAATATTAAAGGGGAATTGACCCAAGGAATTAATGTACAGTCAATAGATAACATAATGATCAAACTTAAGACGACTTGAGTGAATTCGAACGATCCATTTAAAGTTATGAATTGTCTAAGTTGTGATTTATACCCCTCATCGGCTCCTTGAATTGGCAACCTACAGGGCACAACAAAAATTGCTGCCAACATGAAAAGCTCTTTATTCACTTTTTACACAGAATGTCACATTGTCTTCATTTTCTATAAAAGTAGAAGATATGATGCTTTGTCGTTCAGGGATGATGTAGATATATGGATTCTGCGTGCAATTGGGGGAATTTTCCTGATTCCTTGTCTACAAAAAGAATTATTTGAATGAATCATTCGATTTTGCTCAATTTCTCACCGTCTGATCATCATATTTTTTTTTAAATTCACTGATAGCATATTAAACTGTGGGTAAAGTACCCATTTAATAATTTGTCCTGAATTTGCATCAACAATATTTATCAAAGCTAAGCCTTGCATCGCAAAGTCTTCAAAAAAGTAAAAGAAAACTCATCCAAAGTGGTCAGTGCCTGGAGGAGTGATGTTACTTGTGTAGTCCACTGGTGAAACAAGACTACGAAAATCATCATATTCTTTAGAACGTTGCTTTAAGAAGCTGATCTTGCCAGGCTGCAATAACGCCTATGATATCTGAATGTATGACTCTCGGTTTTTTCCTCTTGCTACATTCTTGATAAACCTCACCACAACTCTAATATTACATTGAAATAGTTCGTGTTTATAATTTAATAGTCTATAGCGCTATGTCTTTTAGAAATGACAAAGCTCCAGCGTTTTATATAATTAATTGTAATGTACAGAGTGAGTAAAAAAAAATTGTCCCCCAACTTTGATTCCGTCTTGTTCAAAACATAAAATTACAATCCCAAATTTGATGGTATATCCTGAAATGGTATTCTCCAAAAAAATCTTTTGGTACTACTCTTATTGGTATTTTTGCACGTATGACCGCACACAAGACAACTTTGCTAAAGGTATAAAATCTTACTTGCGCCAAGTGGCTGACTGAAGATGAAAACAATGAAAATAACTTGTGTCCCTTGGACAGACAGAAGCACGTTCAAACACACACGTACATGCACACACACAGCAAATCACCTAATACACACCTACAGAGAAACATAAACCACACACACACACACAAACACACAGGTGCAAACATCTAAGTGGTAAGAGCTTATCGACAATTTTACCACCCATTCAGTTTTCTTTCGTAACCAGGAAAAGTCTCACAAAACCCGCTGTGCATAGACACACAAACACACACACACACACACACACACACACACACACACAAACATACCCCCAAACCACCCACGCACATATGCACACACGTGCACACACGCACACACCCATACTTGTAAAACAGTACACTGTAACATATGTGAATAAGAACATGAAGAACATATCTCTTAAAGCTTATGTATTTTTTTTTAAAGATCAAACATTTAAAAATTGTTTCTTTTTGAAGTGCCCTCCACCCTTATTCTTAGCTCAATCCTTCACTTGGCTCCTGTTCCTGACGGACGATACACAGTTGTGCATGATGGATCCATGTTGGATGGAGCAGTCCCTCCATCTTCCCAAGGCTCAAAAGCATCTTCCTCCATACCCTTTTGTAGCTCGATCTGATATGTCTGGAGATTGGTAAATACTGGAGACTTCCTCACAAGAAATAATTTTGGCCAGAGGCGTTTGCGACGAAACACCAAATTATGTTTATGTGTGTGAATTGTGCGCGTATTTGGGCGTCTTTGTGTGCAGTTTGTGGGTCTGTTTGTTTGTAGTTTACTCTGAGTATGTGTGTGGGTTGGTGCGTTCGTGTGTATGCGATTGCAAATGCTTGTTTAAGCTTGCCATTATCTGTCCAACTGCCGCACGACCACAGGCTGTTTTTGTATTCACCCAGCCACTTGGGGGAAGTGACATTTTGTTCCTCAAAAACAATCGTCTCTTGGTCAGTCATGCATGCAATAATGTACATGAAAATGGTACCAAAAAGTACTCTTTCAGGACATACCATCAAATTCAGGATAATAATTTTATATTCCGAACAGGACAGCTTCAAAGTTGGGGGACATTTTTTTTTTACTCACTATGTAGTGAAGAGAATTATTGTGTAACGTTGTGTAATATTTTCAATGCGTGTATTGAGCAAGATACCGGTCCTCAACAAATGAAAATTGCTAAGGTTATTCCTATTTGTTTTATGCACAAAAGGATTAGTTTTTGTATTTATAGGCCTACTACCTTACTCCCAATTTTCTCAAGAAAAGTATAGAAGAAAACGTTTCTATGAAAGATTACACAATTTCCCTGGCAGTAGCAACTTACTTTTTAAGAAGCAGTTTGGGGTTAGAGCCAGTTTCTCACTAATAATGCCCTATTGCACTTTATAATAGAAGTTTCCAAGGTATTTGAAAATAAAGAAATCGGTATTGGTGTATTTGTAGATTAAAAAAGAGCTTTTGATTCACTTAACCATGATATAATTTTTGTCAAAACTTATCATTATGTTATTCGAGGTATCACTTTAAATGTATTTCGTAGTTATTAATACAACCGCAAACAATTTACTGCTTTTCAATTCTCAGGATTCAAGTCTGCAATCAGTCTCATGTGGTATTCCGCAGGGATCAATCCCCTGACCCCTCCTTTTCTTAATCTCCATCAATGGTTTATATACTGTATCACCACATCTAAATTCAATATTATTTGCAGACGACAGACATCTATTCTATAAACATAAAGACAAAGAGGCTTCCGAAAGAACGACACGATATAAATTTAAATAATATTATAACAAAGAGAACACAACTTTTTAATAAGAACATGTTTCGAAGTGGCAGCACTTCATCTTCAGTTTAGATAATACTTACAAGTTAGGGTTTATAAAGCTATATTCCAAACTATGAATCAGGAATCATATCATAAACTTAGTAAATTGATGAAAGCTAACAAGCCAAAATGATTTTATAATCAAATCAAATTCATGCTATTTTATTATTTAAAAAAACCCCGGGATATTAGAACCCACCTTGCTGACATTTTAATTAAACACACAAACTCTGGCATTGTTTTTTTTTGTTTGATTTTTTTGGAGGGGGGATTAGTAAAGATGAAGACTAGAAATAGAAAGGCCATGTAAAGATGAAGTTTAACGATAAGTCCCCAAAGCTATAGGTATCATGAGTGAATTAAAATACAATTCATCCCAAAATATTTTGTTTATCCTGTGTAATTGACACATCTTACCATATTTGTCATATTGTAATATCCATGTGGGGTTCATGGGGTTATACAAAATACTTTACAAAGAAAAAAAAGCAGTTTGTATGATTTGCTACATGTCGTTTCTAATCCCTAGAAACCACTGTTAAAAAACTGAAATTTATCCTAATATCATTATTGCATGGTTTTCAAGTTGTGTCTTCATGTACTTAGATTACAAGGATTTATTACCACCCATTTTTGTAAATATTTTTTCCAAAATAATGATGATATACACATTTGTAATACTAGGATTTTCAATGATACGCGGATAGCATAATTTATGGCCGGTCATCACGTGGTATATCTATATGTAAAAGATAAGCGTTGTAAAACTAACTGACCACTGAAATATAAACAAAGTGCAACAGCAAGCAGCTTTAAAGCGTAAATCAAAATCCCATCTAATGCAGAAAGATTAGCACTATTGTAATTGTTAATACTTTATCTAATGTATACATACATGCCCCCTTGATTTGTATCCTCGTTGTAGTTTTTCAATATGTATTTAATTGTAATTTGTAAATTAGGGTATTAGGGTCATCATCTTATAAGGGTTTTTTCCAACTTTATCAATTATCAAGGCTTCATACTTTTCATATAATTTCTTTCGTTTGTTGAATTTTGCCGTGATATGTAATTTTACTTGTTTCGTTTTATTGATGTTCTGAATTAATAAATTTCAATTTTAAAGCTTTGCCATGGACTAATTTTCTGCTTCTGTATTTCTGTATATTTATGTTATGTTTGATGGACTGAATTTCTTTTTACTATGCTCCTTTATATCTAATAATAGAAAAATACTTAATTAAATATCGATAATATGATTTCCTCAAAACTTATAATATAAGATTTTCCGGCCAAAATCGCGATTATAGCATGAATTTTGATTGTCTTTTCATTCAAATTCGAGGGAATCCGTCAACCCAACCCGGAGATATGACCGTTTCATATTCCTTTTACTTGCTTACAAATATACAGAGTTTTCATTCGATTGATTGATAGTTTATTTTCAATTCATAGGATTTGTGCTTTTTTTAGAAGCTGTCATTCGATTGAGCACAAATCGGGTTTCGGTTGTCACCACGGCATGATCTTATTATTCAATTTCATTTATAGCAAACATTTTGACACAATTTGCATTTATTTTAGGTATATTTGCAGTGTTCACTGGGGTTTTCTCCTTTTAAAAAATCGTTTAAAATGTGTTAAAGAGTATCTAATTATTTCTTTCGTGTTTTTCCCTTTGTTTCAGATTTATTTTACTTTTGTTTGTTTTGGGGTTTTCTTATGACTTCTTGTCATATTATATAGCCAGTTAAAGAAGATTAATGTTTTTTTCCCTCTCAATTATCGTGGTCAACGTCAAAACATCTTATGGAATTTAATCAACCACCTTATAAACTGAAACAATGATCTGCCAAATGTGATTCCTTATATTCATCATAATTCGATTTTAAATCATGAGGGAATGAAAGGAATACATAATGCGACTGTGTAACGAATAGTGAAGAGTAATTCAATTGTGAACATTTTTGTAAATTTAATTATTTAATATGTTATTAAACAGCTGTACAGACTGGACACTTATTACTCCTCTATCTATTCATAATATACCCATATTTATCACTTCTTCTACATTCCCTCGCATTATCAAGCTGCTCTCTTATAAAATTGAATGATATCTTTCAGAAAAAGCATGCTAATCTTTAATTCCAAAAGCTAGAAATGACGCTTCAATAATCACTGACTATTATGAATGCTAACTTGGTCGTTCTTTAATTGAATGAAAATAACTCACATACATGTGACAAACATAGTTAATCGAATGAACAAGTATAACAATTGAATCACAGTTTACACGGCATAACCGATCTACCGTAATTCAAATGGCATAAGTATTAATTCGAATGAAAATTGCCTGAATTTGGCCGGAAAATCCTATAGTATATATTCATTTCCTATATGAACGTCAAAGGGTAGTCTTTCAAGAATAATGGCTCTCTGATCCTGGACAGCGAAGTTCATTGGTTCGAATGAGATAAATGTCCCAGTCAAATAGAAGCCCGGAAGCAACGCGATTCAACATGAGTCTTTGGAGGCAGTTAACTGTGAACTCTCGGTGGGTGGAGACACATACAATGATCAACCTGTGAAAATTTGAGCAAAATCCAACAATCCATTCAAAAGTTATGAATGTTCAAAGTTTTGATTCCCATCCCTGACGGGCTCCTTAAATTGGCCACAAACACAAACAAAATGGCTGCAAACATGGAGAACTCTCCATTCACTTTGTATATATAGTTTCACATTTTGTTCCTTTTACAGAAAAGTAGATAAGGAATCAACAAGATTCTTCTAAAAATGCATGCAAAATCATTATTTCCATAACATATTTGAAGAGAGAAATGAACATTTGTCTACTTTTCTAGAGGAAAAAAAGAAAAAGCGAAATTCTGAGTACAAAGTGAATGGGGAGTTCTCCATATTAGTAGTCATTTTGTGCAGGTAGTTTGCCAATTTAATGGAGCCCATGAGGGGTAAAAATCAAAACTTTGAACATTCATAACTTTTGAACGGGTTGTCGGACTTTGCTCAATTTTCACAGTTTAATCATTGTATTTTTCTCCACCCACTGAGAGTACATCAATGGCTGAGTGAAGTTTCCCTTTAACAAAGAGTCGTGTTCTTCCGTGTTGCTTTCGGGCTTCTACGGGACTTTTCGGAGAGGATCGGAAAGCCTACGTTAAATCAGAAAGGGGCTTGCGGTGTCATTTTTCCCACACCTGTCTTATTAACGCCTACAACAAATCCAATGAGAAATTGAAAGAAGTGAAGGTGAAAGAAGACTTGGTGATTTTAATAAATTTGTTCCCAATAATCCAATGTTTACTGCCGGTTGGATCAGCCTCTTGGAAAGATAAAACAAATTTGAGGAGTTAAAGGGGAATCAACCCCTGGAATTGTCGTGCTCTCAAACAAACTGTGAAAATTTGAGTAAAATCAGACAATTCTTTAAAAATGAATTTTCAAATTCACAAAGATATGAAGATCACTGACGCTGATGGGGATCCATGTGGTCGGCATAATACAATACGGAATCTGTGACGTTATGTCCGACAAGTTCTCATGCAAATTGTGCATAGAATATTACAAAATGGATTTATGTCAAGTTTAGAAAGCGGAAAACCGAAATTTTGTTGATTTATTCCGAAAAAAAGGAAAATGCGAAATTGTGTATACAGAGTGAATGAGTAATTTTCCGACAAGGACGCCTGGTGAGGAGGAACAAACCTCTCATGTTCAATTTAAAATATCAATCGTACATGCATTTGGTTTCCAAATTATGTTTAGTTTTCATAGATCTATCCAATAACATGGTCTAAAGAGTGACCCAGCTTATAAAAAAGAATCGTTAATGCTATTCCAATTAATCCTATTCCTCTATGTATTTGCCCGGTTTCAAGGTGATTCTCATTACGATTTCCTTTCCTATCCAACAATACCCGGTTTGACAATCCATTAGCAACGAAAGATGGCGCCCTTCTTAAAATTGGGTCAGGGATACCGATGTCTGAATCCTTTTCTTACGATATTATGATCTTGATAAATTCGTTTCAATACATGCCTCTTGTATATGACTGTTTAAATGCATTATTGATTACTGGTTGCATGTTCTGGTGCTGATACTGGGATCTCATTGGTGGACGATACACCATTGCCTTTCTAGCTCCCTGTAAAGGTTTTCCAGATCAATTTTTTGCTGTTCTCAGACGATTCGATCATCTCTGTTCGCAATATCAGGTACACTCTTTTTGGTTCTGCGCGGAATCTAATGCTTGAAATCTAAATCGCTTTGAATATAGTTTGAAATTAACAAGGAACGTATGTTGATTAAATTTGAACTTCATAGATATATATTTGCTTTCTAAATATTATATTCTTATTTAACACAGTTTAGTCTTTTTCATGGCATATAGCCTTGTAACTACCCAATTTTGGGGCGTACTTTTCTCCATTTATAACTGTGCAGAGAAAAATGGAGGTGTGTTATTCGAAAGTTGCAATAGATCGCAAGTTACAGGCCAATCAAAAGTATTGTTTCATATGCGTGATGGCAGAGGCTCGTGTCATGCACGAATAAGAATGCGCGTTACGATTTGCAACAGATTTGCATATTTGCGATCATTTGCGATTCTTGAACAACACCCCCTAATGTTTCGGGGCCCTGGTCGTCTATTTCATATGGAGTAAAAGTGAATACTACTGTTGTAAACTTGTAAAGGCATATACCATTATTTTTTCAATAAAATTTAGGTACAAAGTCGAATCTGGCGGTGATCGGTGACTTTTTTTGGGGTGGCAACGTAATACTGATTTTTTTTCGGGGGAGGGGACTTTTCAGCTGTGCAGAGGAATGCAAAATTGCGAAGGGGTGCGAAACTTTATCTAGCGAGATTCTTTGCTTAAAATTGCCCAGTTTTGGATATGTCAGGCAGGCATAACATTCAAATGGACGTAAGTAACAAAAAGCATTTCCACATCTCTTCGTTCGTACGGGAGAGAGAAATATGTTTGTCCAACAAAAATGGCGAGAGGAATTTGATGACTTGGTTTGGGAAAAAAATTCAAGATTCATTTTTTTTAATTCAATTCTGTCATTACCTGCAACTGGCAAGCTTGTGTATCTTCTATATTAACGAATAATGAATACAAGGAAGAAAATAAGTTAGAAGAAAATATTTCTTGTATATCGTTCGAAAAGTTTTGCTTTTATGGATATTTGTTTTCCTTTTTACACTTTATTTCTTAAGATCAATCCTCTCTTCGTCTTTTCCCATTTATCGATTTTACCTAGAAACTTTTAAAGGGTTATTTGTGCTTTCACTGGAGGTTTTCATTTCTTATTTTCTGTTATTTTCATTAAAAAATTGATCGAATTTTGCGTTTCAAAAGATCAAATGGTTATACTGGATCATTCAAATTTCACCTAAGCTTGCAAATGAATAAGTAAACCGTGGGTGGTTATCCTTTTAATGCTTTTCATATTAATTCTAAAAGCTAACTCCCGGTCAGACCTTTTGAAATATATAGAAATAGAAAAGAAGATTTGTCTTTTCTAATAGAATTGGCGCGTCTTAGATTTTTACTCAAATAAATCGATAAACGTTGGGTTATAAACGCCAAAAGAGAGGAAATAAAAACACTTTGCCATATTTTTATGAATTTGAATGATTGTCATTAAGTGGATTCTAAGCAACAGGACAAGGCCATTTTGGGGTTAAAGAATTGAAGCAAACTTTCTTTTAGGAAAATATCAGATCTTGGTCACATTAAAGATTCAGCGAAGTTGTTAGTTTCTTGTTGTTAGATAGATAGATAGATCGATAGAATTTTATATATCAACGGCTTATTAAAATTCCAATCATATCATCCCGAAGGCTGATTTACAGTAATATATAATAAAATCAGAAAAAAGTAATCAAGAAAATGATAAAAACATTTTTTTGTTGTAATACTGTAAATGATAAGATGCTCAGAATGGTAAAATAAGTAAAACTTTGAGACACACTGGAATAAGCTAGGCAACTCCAACAACGCCATCAAACGACTTCTTTCTCATACCTCTTCTTCTTCTTATTATTATTGTTATTATTATTCTTTTCCTTCTTCCTCAATACCTTCATCTTGTATTATTTCTCAGAATTTTGCATTGCATTTCTCTTGATCAAGGGCATAGAACGGAATATGTCTGGTGTTGTATTCGTTTATGCATTAGCATTTGGAGATTGTATACTAATGCCCTATCACTGACTGGAATGTGCAGCATTATTACTGCCTTTTTTAAATATCTTATTGACGATATGAAGTAATTCTTAACATGTTCATAGTTTTCCTAGGAGGATTGTTTTCTTAAGAACACCAGGTTTACATACGTTTCCCTTGTACAGTATTACATGTACTGCAATATATTGTACTGCAATATATAGGGGCGTTGAAGATTGGGATAAAACAATTTTATAAGCTTCATTAACTTCAAACGTTTTTAAGATAGAAGACACATTCAAACAAATAAGGAAAACTCAATACATAACATCACTTATTCACTCATTCACTTATTTTTTGCTTGATTTAGAAATGTGCAAGAACAATTTGACCGGATATCGATTTTTATAGTCGGAAAATAAAAAAAGAGAACAAAATAATAACTTCCGAAAACATTTTTTTTTAAACTGAGGGTAATTATATTAAGATTATAATCAAGTTTAAGAAAAAAATATTTATCACATTGACGACTGGAGAAACACATTTTCAACGTCTATGGAAGTAATAAAAGAGAGTTGTAAATGGATTAAAGTCATGGCGTCATGATCGACATGACTTCCGGTTG
>BQKZ01003118.1:41781-60770 GCA_036244855.1 Temnopleurus reevesii
TTTTTTTTTTTTTTTTTGACGGCAACTAGACTCTTTGTTGATAATACTAACACAATTAGTATATTTTTCGCCGGAATTTCTCTTCGAATTTAAGCAAAATGAAAGATGATAATGATAATTATATTGCCAAAGAATATGTAAGAAATGAATGAGTTTTGGTAAAGCTATCACCCACAATGTTTAAACAAATCTACAGTCTCGTGGACCACGATTTTGAACCCAAATTGACTTTTTTCTCATACACAGAACCTTATAGAAATGTCAAAATTCAGTTTTTGTGTAAACCTTTTTATAATTCTTTTGCTAAATAAACTAACATATAACAACGCAGCTGAAAAAAAACTATTGTTACTACTAAGAGAGGGCGCTAAGTATGATTCTATGGTCAAATTCATATTTTTAGAAAATATCAGCCTATAAAAAAGTTATAATATGGTCTCGAAATGTGTGTAAGAAATCTAAATCATGACAAACATCCCGTATAATTTACATCTTAATCTTCAACAAAACTTTATTCAGGCTTTAAAATACATCGTTCAAAAACGCATTTTCCTCCTTTGGGATCACCATGGAAATAGAAATTTAATACAAACACAAAACATTTGAATTCGTGATCATGGAATATTAAGATTTGTATCTCCCTGGTGCTCTGCCCGCAGGAAGTGATATGCTAAAACAAATAGACCGAACGAATCTGTCATGCAAATACTAAGTAATATGGATTAAACGAGTAAGCAGTGTCACTAAATGTAAATTGTAGCTACTTATCGATAAGTGTATGCACGCCTTCACTTTTCATAATTTATTTCAAATGTTATCGGATGATATTTATATAGTATAGTGAAAGACAATCTCTTAATTTTCGACCAGATCGTGTAAAAATGAACAATCCCGTCACGATTGTGACATCAACATTTAAAAAAATAGGATCAGTTTCAGAATGCCCTGAAATGGGACAAAATGGAGATTTATCTACAAATTGTGAAAATGTTGTATATTAACAAGGCAAACTAAAAAAAAATCCTTTGTATGTCGATCTACCTAATTCATTCGTTTTACGAAACTGTTGTATAAATTTTCTATTTGTTTAGGATTTCATGCTATTCTAATTCCCTTCCCAAATGGATTCATGTATTTGCCTAAAAAAGAAAAAGAATGTCCTCTCCATTCCACATTTTCTTTACGTGACTGATGCCCACTCTTTCTATTCACATACCAAATCACTAAAAAATAATGTCCTTTTTATTGCATATAGATGTAAGAAAAACATCTATTGGATTGGAAAAGTGATATGAGTGGAAACAGAGGGGTTTAATAAAAAGCAGGGCTTGTAGAATGTATACCCCTAAAAAAAAATAAAGAAATTATAAATGTATGTTTATTTCAATTAACTGTAGTAATAAAACGACATAGGGATATTTTTTACTTCTTAAAATAATATATTCTTTCCTCACATTGTGCACACAATGTATGGTCAGCATAGTGCCTGGTAGATCATTTGAAAGGAAGATCATAGATTGGACATTAATATTTCACCCTTTCCATAATGGACCCGTTGGTCTTTGTTTTCAATTCTGGCCGATTTGGCGTGTTAACTTTTAGGCCGACTCAACCAAAATTATAGCGGTCGTATGTTGACCTAAAAATCAATTGGTTCCAATTTTACTTCCATTTTTATTTGTTTGGTTTTGCTGAGTTAGATCTGTTATATTATTGTCAATGAATCCATTCAAAATACGGAAAGACATTTCGTTTAATATCATCAGTCATTAATATATGATGGCTCTAATTGACTGAAATTAATCTAATTAATTTCGTTTGTTTCATGCTGCTTTGTACTGGCAAAACGGTCTGTCGGAAATGAGCGTGCAAAAACAATGACCGTTTTTTTTCTGGGGGTGGGGTGTTTTTACTTCGTAATGCATTATCTGACGACAATCACGTATTTGCGATAAAAAGAAATATATACTGTGTCTCGGGCATTTGGTTATCATGCTAATACTATTTTTTACAGTCATATGAAAGCTTAAGGCGATAAAGCAAAGTTGTCTTTTCAGACAGTGACAAATTATCTGATTAAATTATGATAATGTGTATCCTCAGTCATTGCCTTGATGCAATTAAAATCAAGAAAAATAATATTCAAACATGAGATTCTAAACACAATAGGACGATGATAATTGCTGGCTCGAACGTCAAGATGTGACAAAAACTATAGATTGTGAGCGCAAGGAGTGCGCAAAGCATTGAGTTAAACACGCTAGTTGCTCGAAATAAGTTATGAGCATGCTATGCACAGGAAATATCGTTTTATACGCGACCAGAACTTGTCTAGAGGATTAAGCTTATTATAACGTACGTATTTTCGAAATTTTTATACACCGAGCATACGTTTGCAACAAGTCACCATTGTGGTGCTAACACTCGATGCCTGCGCCCTTTTACACCGAATATTAATGCAGTTGAGGACCTGGGAGGTGTTTCACCAAGATATAAATAAAGACTTTAAGAATGACTTTAAGTTCGATTGGTATCAGTTCTTGTACTGAATGGGCGTAATATTATGAATGATTACGCGCAAGAAGGGATACCAGTCGAACTTAAAGTCGTGCGTATAGTCTTTCTTATCTTTGTGAAACATCTCCCTGGTGATCTAATAGCATCTACATCTGCAAATTTATTTGCCATGAATAAACATGGGCGAGAAAACTCAACCATATACAGGCATAGAATACATTATACCCTGCAGCTAATCAGGGTATAAACATAATCCTGCAGTGCAGCATGGAGTTGAGTGTTGTGTAGTAGTCTATATTTTCAGGACAAGAATATGTGCTGAGGTAGATGCGATCAGATCACAGGATCCTCAACTAAGCCAACGAAATATTTGAGTTTAAACAGTGTTATTGATAAATGTCACCAATAATAATTTTAATTTTTACGACGATGTGCTTGTTATTGCACTAAATGTAATGGAAATGTATTTCGCTGTTATTGTTCAGGAGTACAATTTAATTTAATAAGCACCAAACACTTTAAGAACAATTTTCTTTGCATTCATTTTGTATTCATTGGCAGGCAAAGAGAAAGGAATCAAGAGAGGCAGAGAAAGATAAAGAGAGAGAGTTTTGAAATGGATGTCGATATTAATGAACCTTCTGTTTGACAAAGACATCACATATGGGACATATTTTTTAAGCATAGTTTTATGTACATTTTATAAAAACTGTGAAACTAAATAACAAACTTCTTTCGTCACTGTTCGTGACAATCAAAATAAAATAATTGTTGAAAACTTGGTCTGGCCAAAAAATATATTGCTTTAGTTAAAAGCAGAAAATCAATGGAACAAATATAAACAGTTTTGAAGGATATTTGAATACAAATTGCAGAGTTATATACATTTTAACAGTATTACTGAGCAGGATTTTACCAATGTCAAATTGAATACAGTCAACTCTGCCTAAGTCGAACTGCCTAAGTTGATGTGATTTTCAGGAACAAATCACACAAAACCAGTGTTATTAGCCTCTTCTAAGTCAAAATTCTCATTAGTCGAACATATTTGTGTGGTCCTAATACACTACTCAAAAAAAGTTAAGGAACACTTTTTAAAACGTACATAAAGATTTTNTCTAATTTTAATTTGAACTTTCTGGGTTCGACAATGACTAAAACATAACGTTCTGTTCCATTCCTAAATTCTGGAAACGGGCGGGAGTTTGAAAAAAAAAATCAAATAGATTTGCCTTCCAAATATGATCAAACAGAGAAGCTTAAAGGGTACCTTCATCCAGATATTAGTTTGCTTTCATTGTACGACGAAAATGTAATGGTGAATCTGAGCACAATCGGATAATCAGTTAATTTGTTTTCATTAATTTACCAACTGAGCTGCTAGCTGCTTTCGGTCGATGGACGGATTCGGAGAAAAAATCCGATCCGTCAAGCGTGACAATGTATTTCCCTTGCAAATACGTCAAAGTACTAGCTCGTGACTGCCGACAATTCTAATGTCATAGTATAATTTGCTCAATAAGATCAGATAGACACCTGACTCGGCCGAGCATTTAACTTGAGTTGAAATGATCTTTCAAGGAACGGGTTCGAGACCCAGTGTTGCAGCTACTCTAATGTATTAACAGGAGAGTCGTCCGAAAAATAATATTTCACAAGCAGAAAAATTTGATAACCAGAACAAAAAAAGTTTGAGACAAAATGGACAACTAATAAGAAAGTTATGAATGTTTATATTTTTACACAAATTGGTAACTGATGACGTCACAGGTGCACAATCATTTAATGCATTCATATCAATGTCATAAAATGTTAATTTTCCCGAAAATATGATTTCCTCAAAACTTTAACCGTAGGATATCTTTGTAATAGATATGTAGATCTACTATTTGCATGTTTACATTCATACAAACTTTGCAACTTTCTGTAAAAATGATGAATTTTCCACCTTATTTATAATGGAAGCTTTAGGTAGTTGTGCACCCGTGATGTCATCAAATTGGCAACATCCCTGGAAATTTCCACTGATTTGCCCATTTTTTCGAATGTTTAAAAATTCATAACTCGATTATTTCTTGTTCAACTTTCTTCAAACTTGTTTTACTCTCCAATTTTTTCTGCTTCTGTTAAAAAATAATTATTTGGGGGTAGATTCTTCTTTCAAGTTATTCACACTAAAGAAAATGAACAATATTGCCCATTTCTGAAAAAATGCGAAAATTCGCAGCAAAGGAGTCTCCCAGTATTGCAAATTGTGATATTGCACCCCAGCCCCATTTCTAAGTGTGCATCTCTATCAAGAACGTATTTGTTTGTGAGCAATGGAGGCAATAAAACATTTTCCATACGTCCTTACCAACGAAAAAATGGTTCGCATTTTATTCTTATTGCTTTCCCATTTAACACCATCTTCTTTTATTTGGGTCATTGATATCGAGAATTCAGGATTTCATTGATGCACTATTGCCGATTTCTTTTATTTGTGTTTGTGTGAGTGTGTGTGTGTGTGTGTGTGTTTATCTGTGTGTTTCTATCCAGGAAGATGGCAAGGTTGATCATGCACACACTGAATGGTTTCTTAAAATGTGGTTGATCTACTCAGAAAATCCAACAACTACAACAAAAATGACGGAAAGAAAATAAAAAAAGTTCAAATTACATTATCAATTAACTTTTTGGAGCAATATATTTAATTCAAAAACTTTCTAATCGCTCAATCTGCACAAGTGAAAAAAAAGTTTCAACAGTTTTCTGTCATATCTAAAAGAGTGCATAACTTATCTAGCTTTCGTCTTTATTAGTGGAAATGTTCAAAGAAGCTTTATTTTCATATCAATCAGTCAACAGACTGGCAGATAGATTCATAGAAATATTACATAAAGTGGTTCGTACTGCATCCCCATCATTATAATCATGATATTATTGACTTTTTTGTTTCTGCAACTTAATTACTTCGAGAGAATAGTACGAAACGAAAAATAAAGAGAGAGAATGAAAACATGTTGTTGCCGCTGTTCGATCTTCACATTGCTTCTGCTATAGTTTGTTTTATACAAATGTACATCCGTTCCTTTAGTTTAGAATATAGAGTTAGAGTTTCTGTAACTTTCATGGAGAGAAAAGTACTGATAGAAAAGGAGGTGTCAAAAAAAGTTGTTCCCACAGTTTGATCTTGACTTTTTGTTTCTCAAACTTTCATGGAAGGAGCGACGGAGAGAGAGAGAGAAATTGAGAGAGAAAAGTTGTTCCCTTAGTTCAATCTTTACATTTTTCTTTCTGCACTTTTGCTTCTTTATAATTTATCTCATACATCCCCTCCTTTCGAATATAGATTTCTTGATACTGTATTCTTCATGTAGAGAATAGTGTGAAAGAAAAAAAGAGAAAAAGGCTCCCGTTGTTCGATATTAAATTTTTTTTTTCATTCTGCAATGTTTCATTTTTTTAATTTCGTTTCATACATTCCCTCCTTTAGAATATAGACTTTTTGTTTCTGCTACTTTTCGAGAGAAAAATTTAAAAGTAAAAAAAAAAATGAAGATGAATCAATATGAAAAAAACAGATAAAGTTGAGGAATGTCAAGGTCTGGGAGACTAAATGGACTAGAAAAGAATAAAAAAAAAATACTGAAAATTAGNGGTACGTAATGCAGCGTTCACAACTTGGCGAGTTTGAAAGGAGAGTTACACGAGCGCTGCTCGAGTTGTCTTAACCGGGCACTTGCAAAAACAAGCAATAACTTCATGAAGTCCAGGCTATAATTTAATCTGAGTATCAAACAGCTTATACATGAATCTTCAGAAACTCTGATATTCCTCGGTGGCTCTCAAATGGACTATAGCCATCTCATGTATTTTTTGCAGATTTGGAAATGCTCCGGATGTTGTGAATTAATACTAGGTTTATTCTGCTTTTATAATTATACGATTGTGAAAAAACAGAAATAGTATTATTTTTGCAGATAAGACACATCGGCATCTTGTAGCGGTACGATATCCTGCATTAGCATTGTCATGGAAAAAGTTCGGACATGCGCAGTAGATTGCAACGATAACTTCGAAAGCCACTAGTCATCACGGAATTGCGAGAATTGTTTATATGGAAAATTACCACCAAAAAAGCTTTAACATCATAACTTCTCGCCACCGACAATAGACGATATCACATTATCCGTGATATTGCTGTGTTGGCGTCAGGGCAATTTTTTTTTTCATGGGACCTGTAACATAAAAGATGCATTTAAAATTACGATGAATATTAATCGTAAGTCCATGGAAAAACGTATACCATAAAGATACGATAAATTGTCAATTTACTGTATTTCGTTTTTGTAACAGGCCCCAGGTTTGGTAAACTATAGTCGCGTGGAACATATTTTACAGAAAATATCCCTTTTCTTCTTTCAAACATCAAGGAGGTACACTGTTCTGCTTTAAAAAAAAGTAAACAAACAAAACAAAACAAAAAACTTAATGAAGTATTAATATGTGGAACAAATATAATGTAAACTTGAGGAATTTTTATTTTGTTTTTCATTCAGACCGGAAGTGGCCATTACAGCTTGAAAGAGTTATTTCTGATGAAAACTGCATAGCGCCATCTGCGGTTCTTAATTTGCATTTACAGTCGGCAGCTGGAACTGTGCTTATGGGTCAATGAAATTAAAGCCAACTAGTACATGTTCCTTGTTTGCATACCATGGTCACAACAACACAACACGTATACAACATACAAATGATTGGCATATTTAGGGTGGAATTTTCTACCCAAGGTCGCATCACGGAAGTCGCGCCGTTCAGATTACCGGCTTAACTGGTTCCTTATCACAAAAATTTACCTCGTGAGGGGGATATCCAAACCAGTTTGAAAGACTTAAAGTCAACTTTCGTTTTTGCATATTCCGTTCAAATTAGCCGTTAAATTAGTTTCTGATAAACTGGCTTCGGTTAAAGTGCCTTAACGTCTTGGATCTGAACGAGGTCTTAGTAAACATCGATACAGCCTCGTTGGTCACTCATGAGCAACGGATTCATATTGACCAAGGTGGGAACACGACTCGAAAGACCTCGAAATCTTTATTGAATGGGTTAAGATTGCAAGATGACCAGCAAAGCAACTCTCTCGCGGAAGAGGGATACAATGTGATTCAATACATACAATTCTAGTAAATTGAATGTTCTGAACGCAGACACGATTCGTTCCAGTTACGAAGAAAATGAGATCACATGAATAGCTATCGACATCCTTTCATGTTTTGTATAGTCGGTAAAAGAAGTACAGTCGAATCCTTTGCACTTCGCGTATTATATAATGCCCCGGTCACATAGGGCCCGGAAGCAACACGATTCAACAGGACTCTTTATTTAGTTCACAGTTAGCTGCCTGCGAACAAAGAGTCGTGTTGAATCGAATTGCTTCCAGTGGCCTTATGTGACCAGGACATAAGCTGCACGGCGTGGGAAACGCCTTTTTCAGTATAAGATGTTCGTGTATAATGTTGTAAAGTTATAGCTGTGGTAGCATAAAATTTGCTTTGTACATGTTGTACAAATGAAATGCATTTCTCGACAAATATCTGGGGGCCATATTTTACGAATCATGTGCACCACTTAAAGGCTGACTCACATCTTTGCGTTTAGTCGGCGTTGGTCAAGCGTTTTCGACAATTCAAAAGGCTCCCTGGATGCACAAAGCCAAAAAATGACGTTCAGCTTGCGTTCTTTGTTGAACATAAATCCACTATCGTATTCGTATTTTTTTGCGTCCAGGAGCTTTAATTTTTTAATTAAAAACAACTTAAATGCAAAGGTATAGTACGGTCTTAAGCAGCGGAATCTTAACGACTCGACTGACAGTATTCACTAAACTCAAATGGGGTATGAGTTTTCGAAATCGATGGACGGTAGAAAACGAGTGCGCATCTGATTTGCGCAGTGAATGGCAAGTTTATATCTGATACACGCATCATTTTTGTTTTGCATAACAGATGTGTAATCGTTTTCTACCCCAAGGAACCTTCGTACATCAATTTCGAAAACCATGTATATGCTTATTTTAGCTGCGATAAAGTTTGGAGTAAAGGCTACGGGTATATATTTCTATATTTTATCAGGACTCTTCGGGATGAATCTTGTATCATCCGATAAAATACGATTCAATCTTATTTATTCATCTTTTTTGCACACATAATGATGAACACAACAGAAGATGAAGTGGCGCTAGCGTCAAACCATTGCCATAGGACAATTATTTTGATCGCTTGTTAATTGAGTATCACAGATATCACATATAACGTGCTTGTTCTAATTGCATCAAGAGAGCTTTTGATTGTAGACGGAGAGGCTGTGGCTGGTGGATGTTTTGAGCAAATAGGCTTCAACAGCGTCGGTTTTTTTTTTGGTTTGCATGCTTTTGCAAAAGTCTATAATCGCCCATGGTCAACACGCTATTAGTGGGTAATCGAAATTGATGGAAAGAAGTTTGTAGTTGGCAGGTTGGTAGAAAAGGAGTGCGCACCTGATATGCACAGTGAATGTCAAGTGCGCATCTGATTTGCGCATTAGTTTTTTTTTTTTTGCAGTCATCAGATGCGCACTCATTTTCTTCCGTCCATAAGCACCCGTTCATCAAATTCGAAAACACTCTATTTCGCATTGATTACGATATAAACTTTTTTTCTCAAAATTAAAGGGGATTGAAACCCCAAAAATATATTGACTTATTTTAGTAGGTGTAATATTTATCGATTTAATGGAATATTTTATTGTATAAGAAAAAAAAACAGTATAAGGAGATGAAAAAACAGTATAAGGGGATAAATCTTCATTTTCTGAGCCAGAATTTCGTCTGCTAGCAACACCCTGGAGCTACTATTTTGTTATTTGGTACGAGAAAGTATTTTGTTATCCCCGAGTAGAACGTTTTTGATCGAAATATAAGCTTAGAATTTGAATAAAAATATACCTCACATATGATCATATATTTCAATATATCGAAACTGGTCGGGGTTTATTTTAAAAAACAAAGTTTTGTTCATTATAATTGTGTTTTATTGGCATGGGCGTGACGTTTTTGCGGAGTAGAGTTCAAGTTTCCTTGTAACAAAACAAATGAAAGAAAGGAATCTGTATTATCGGTTGGCTATTTCAACCAATGTATAGACGTTTCTATAGCGCTATACAATCACATGAAGACCAGAACAAAAACAAAAATCTGCGGTACAGGGTGGCATGCATTCATGTTTATATAAGGTCTTTGGCAAAACGCTACGTTTTCACCTGTATTTAAACAATAGAATACGATACCTGGAAGGCTTGTTGAATAAAGGAAGTTCTGTTATGCCAGGCAAGTCCAGTAAAAGCACATTTCTTTAGTATGAACAGATGATTTGAAGACTAAATTGTTTTTTTAAAAGTCTTACTAAAATATTGGACACCTATCACGCATTTTTTCCAACATAACGTATTTTATTTGCCAAAGATTGAACTATTTTGCAGGTTAATTAATATTTTCATTGAGAGAATTGTATCACTGGATCACGTCGAAATATCTGTTCAGAACAAAATCGCAGCCCCCTTGTAATGTTATGGCAGACGAGAACCTGTTCTAAAATATCGGGAAATTTACACTTTTCTGAATTTATTTTAGAGCTTGATCCAGTCTGATTAGTAGTGGTATATGATACCTTTCTTACAGGTGTATATTATCCTCTAGGATTCATTCTTCTGTAAGTCGAATGCTAATTTATTGTTACTTTGTAAGTCTATTGAATTCGGGGCCGGTCTGCGATTTTGATTTTGGAACAGTTTGATACATGACGTAAAGATCAATTGTCCAATGACACACTTAATTCTTCGAAAGTGTTACCTGGCGGATGGTCTCCCCGATGTAAGCAGCCTCTTCCTCGTAAGGCAGTTTTTTCTCATCGCAAGTTTCGTCGTCCCTCTTCCACGACTTGCCGACAGATCGTCCGACGCTCGCACGACACGTCTTCTGGTTGTCGTACACTAAGGGGGTGTTGCTCAAAAGTTACAATTGATCGTAAGTTGCAGTTGGTCGGAACACGCCAATCAAGACCATTGTTTCATGCGCGTCTTGTTAAATACGCATACCAAGCGCGAATGAAAACGCGCGTTACAATCTTCAAAGTTGCAATTGATTTGCAGTTGATTTGCAGTTGATTTTGAACAACACCCCCTAAGTATCCCATCTCTTCCTCTACCGTGTCTGGTTCATTGAGCATCACTCTGAGTAGAAGGGACAAAGAAACTGGACAAAGTAAATTTTTCCCATTCACTACTATTAGTTTCACAAAATTGAGTTTCCCTGTTTACGCCTACATATTCACCTGTCCATTCTCGCACTCTTGACATGGCTACTGCCTCGTTGAAAGGTTCTTTCGTCTGTCACCTCGTGAATTATTCTGTCCATTGCACTCATCTGCTCATAGCCATTCATCATGTGTATAATATTGAAAAGTACAATGAACTGGTGGTACCGTGCTGCAAAATACTATAATTGTATGCATATGTTTGCAGATACAAATCTTGGCATGAACACGTTGACCCCGTGCAAGCATAAATTGAAAGTGGCTTCCACTAAACTAGTTGTGAAAGACAGTTTGGAAAGTCAGTTGGGTCTCCGTTCAGATTAGAGACCGACGAATTGGATTTCAAGCGCACTTCAAGTCAACTTCATGTGAAGGTGTTCTGGTGCTGTGATGATATAACAGCTAGGCTCAAACACTTCGCGTGCAAAATAGATTTCAAAGCCAGGGCGGTGTTTCACAAAGTCGTGCTTAAAGTTACGCAAGACTATAAGAAAGACTTGAGTACCTTAATTAGTGTGTTACGCGTAAAATCCTCGATCATTTAGCTCAGGAACTTCTAAATTTCGTGCGTAAAAGTTATTCCAATTTGGAACTCCGTTTTTATGACTACTTGTCCCGTTCAGACCTGCTATCAAATTAGTTTCTGTTATACTGGTTTCAGTTAGAGAGATTTAAAAGAAGAGTCTACCCAAAAATAATGATTTTCTAACAGAAGCAGCAAAAATTGGTGAGTAAAACAAAAGAAGTTTGAAGAAAATCGGACAAGTAACAGAAAAGTTATGAATTTTTAAAGATTTGAAAAAATGGGCAAATCAGTACGGTGGAAACATCTAGAGGTGTTGCCAATTTGAAGACATCATGGGTGCAAAACTAACCAGAGTTTTCATTATAAACATGGTGAAAAATGCATAATTTTTATAGAAAGTTAAAATGTTCGTATGAATGTAAGCATGCACATAATAGTGGATCTACATATCTATCATAAATATATCCTACGGTTAAAGTTTTGAGGAAATCATATTTTGGGGGAAAAAGTAACATTTTATGACATTGATATGAATGTAAGAAATATATAGTTGTGCACCTATGACGTCATCAGTTGGCAACTTGTCTAAATATATAAACTTTCTTATTAGTTGTCCAATTTTTTCAAACTTTTTTTCTTCTGTTCATCTAATTTTTCTGCTCCTGTTGAAGAAATATTATTTTGGGGTAGACTCTCCTTTTAAAGTAATATATTTAAACGTAGTCTTCATAGCTCAATGATTCTTAGAGTTTCAATGCCAGTAAACATTACTGACATGCTATTTGTATTGTGTTTTATCGTTTTGTTTTGGATAAAGATGTGTTTGACGATTTTAGTCTCATTTTTTAAGCATCTTAGGTTCGTCATAAAATCGCTTGAATGTAAGCAACTGGCATGAACACTGAAAATGTATTTATTATGACCTTGGATATTCTGAAAGCAATACATTGATCAATATATTACACGAATGCAGGAGATGTGCTTTTATCTTGAAGATTTAGTCTTAGCTTGGTGTCTAACCCATTGAAAATTGGAATCAGGTACTCCTTATACAAATTATAAGGGAATTACACAATTAAGTAGTCAATATGGGTTAGTATATTAATACTTTTCACTTGCCATCAGTACTCACAATAACATGATCCTCTTCAGGCGCGATCGAGTATTTCCCAAGGGGGTGGAAATGTGGAAATTTTCTGACACGAAACAATTGGGATATGCGGCCTTTTTGCCCCGCCTTTTGGATCTGTTTCTGCATTTTGATCATTTCTGCTTTACGAAATCTTGACAGATATTCGAAATATAAGATAATGTAAAGTTCATCACACCATGTGATCGGCTTAATACGACCCGACTTTTTTCAAAGAACCTGTGATCTGGTGATTCTATCTTTCAGGAATATTTGAACATGGAGAATTTTATCTAGATTCTGAAGACTCAGATTTATAGTAGAATCGAGAAAATGCATAATCAAGCTCCGAGTATTAAGGATATAAGAGCAGTCTGAACAGACTTTTTTTATTTTATTTATTTATTCACCATTCATAGGTTGGATTGCCCTATTCAGCCTACAGGCTGGTTTTCAATCTTAAGATTGTGTACGATTTAAAAACTGATTTGCCCTTGTTTCCCGTATAAAGCCGAATAACGAATTGAAGAAATATCTTTATTATTCATATAAATTTTCAGCACAAGAAACAGAAATATTTTATTGATCAAAATGCCCATATGAAATGCAACTACAATTCATTTCCTAAATCGGGCGGTAAGCCGATCGTAACGTGTGCGGTCGGTTTATAATATTTAAATATACTTGCTTGCCCGCTATTTTGGGTTAAAAATGACGTGATTTTTCTGTTTGCCAATCTTTGCAATTAAAATGGCTGCGGACAATTTTTGACTAGTTTTCGCCCTCTCAAAGTCACGTCGCCCCGCCTTTAATACGCGGAATCTAGAACCATGACGGTCTTACATGGTCTAGTGTAAAAACCTATTGATTTTAGACGAATTGTTGAGAGTTTTCTCAGTTTTAAATTCAGCGATTTTGCGATACAAAATAAGGGATTAATGATTGAATATTTAAAACAAAATATGGCGAAACATCATCATATTTTAGCTCAATGTGGCCAAAGCGTGAAACAGAGAAAATCGTCAGGTAAAATAAGTGAGAATGGATCTCATCTTTGAAATTGCGTTATATCAGATCATGGGTTATATACTTTCAAGCATAAATGAATCTCCCAGCGTTGGTAAAATTAAAAAAAGAATTAACCCCAGAGATGCATGTGCTTTCAGTAAATGGTCACAAATACAATAATACAACTGAAAGTTTGAGCAAAATCGGACTATTCATTCACAAATTATGAACTTACACCTCTCATAGGCTCCTTGATTTTGCAGCCTACATGCACAAATGACTGCCAACATGCAAAACTCTCCATTCACTACATTCAATGTTTTTTCCTATTTAAAAAAAAAAAAATTCAGGAAAATTAGACCAAAGTTTGTTTTTTTTTCGATGAAATATAATAAAGTCACATCAATTCTGCAAGCATTCCACAAGGAATGGTAGTGATTTCTCATTTGAACTATGATAATGATCCACTCTTGATGAAAAAAAATTAATAAATGAAGAGCTCTCCAAGCATGACATCCCAGATTATGCAAAAGTTGCTAATTCAAGGATTCCCATCTCAGGTAAAAAAAAGGTGATAATTTTAGAAATCAATAACTTTTGAACAGATTATCCTATTTTCATAAAATTGTAATAGTTTGTTCAATTTTTTGTTCGTCATTCACTAACAGCACATCAATGACTGTATAAAGTTTCCATTCGAGTTGCAAGCAGATCTCCTTTGATTCACTGATTATATTATGCATGAAGATAAAGAGATGACTAGAGATGATTAGAAGTGTTTGTGCGCATGGGCAACTACGTGCGCACTGTTTCCAAGACTGATTGTTAGAATTATTATCTCCGTGCTTCCTTTTCGTTCAATGGAATAGTCGGAAAATTCAATGTGCGCGTACGTTCGTGCGTGAATATGTGTATATATGTGTGTTTTATGTGCGTGTAAGTGCGTCTATTGTATACAGAGTGCTACTGGCGTGTATCAACCTTGGAAAGGTGTCACTTCGTGCATATAAATTGGGAAGAGACATATTGCATCGGTCAAATAAGACAGTTGCATTTGTCGATTTTATAGCTTTGCATGGTGCTACTAGGCTCAAAATTCGCCATTTCCTGAAGTCATTTTTCATCGTTGAAATTTTCGCTTCTGAGTCTGACTAGTAAAAATTTACCAAACCGGCATTGACTGGATTTCAACTTGGTGAATATTTGTTTGCCATCAGTAAACTATATAGCTGCAATCATATTTTCATATTTCACGTTAACCATCTCTAATATTCTCTCTAAACGTGGATATCGTTTAACGTGGTGTAATCATGGCGATGCTGAGCAACTTCAGTAATCTTGACGGAACATAAAACACCTCTGCTGGAGATTTGCCAGACATTATCGTGCAAGAGAAACTGGTCGCACGATTCAGCGCGATGTTCTTCATAACACTGTTCCTATCTGCACTCACTGTGTTCTTCAACATCCTCATACTGGTGGCGTTCTACATGGAGAAGAAACTCCAGACCTATACGAACTGGTATATCCTGAACACGACCATCGCCGACTTAGTCGTAGGACTCGGCGTCATGCCGCTACGCTCGACGATTTTTCTCTACGACAAATGGGTATTCGGCGGCGTGTCTAGCATCGTCTACATAGGGTTCCAGAACTCTATCCTCAGCGTATCCGTGTTTGGGGTCATCGCAATCTGCATAGATCGGTACATTGCTACGTTTTACCCCATCAAACATTTTCAAGGTAAAAGCATCCGGAAGGCTACTATCGCTAACATCACGACCTGGGTGCTCTCTTTTGGATTCTGGATGAGTTTGTCTTGCGTCTGGGATTTCCTCGTCCCTAACTACACGGTCTCCTCCTCTGGTTTCAGGAGAGCCAACTACACCCTGACGATTACCTCTGTCATCATGGTGTCTTTCGTGCGAGCCACTGGACCGTTCATCATCATGACCTCTTTTTACTTTCGGATTTACTTCCGGGTGAGGCATGTCCTCAAGAGGTCAACCCGATCCAACCTCGGGGACGAGAAAAAGATCCGAGCCGACGATGCCAGCTGCAGTGTTACGATCCAAGGGCTGGATAATAATCAAACTCTCTCCAGTGTTTCCTTACACGTTTCAAGCAACGCGAAGCGATCCGAGCTGGATGTAGACAACACCACCAACGAGAGCATCTGGCAAGGAGGTGATGGCGACTCGAAGGATCAACTAAAGGTCTACAATGCAAGCCTTACTGCTGGAAGGGTTCGAAGTCCTTCGAAACAAACCGACATGGTCGTGTACAGAGAATCATCCTCAGAACGTCTTAAAGCAATGCGCACACTATCCTTCATCATCATGGCCTTTTTCGTGTCCTGGCTGCCTAACATTGTAAACCTCATGATCTATGCAATTTCACTCGATCTGTACCGAGCCATCAACCAGGTTGTCAATATCTCCGAGATTTTTCGTTGGATTTCTTTCAGTAATAGTCTAATCAATCCCTTCGCGTACGCAATGGCTCAACCACTTATTCGGAAAACTGTCTTTAAGATTCTCCGATGTCAGATTTGCTGTAAGCGACTTTAATTTATGTAAGTTATCCTCACTCGTAGCCATAATTTCTATGGTATATTTCTTACAATTATCATTATAGTAAGATTAATCCCTTCACATACGCATTGGCTTTAACACCTTATTCGGAAAACTGCATTTAGAGTTCTTGGATGCCAGATTTGCTGTGAGCAAATTTCTTTATAGGCCTATAATTTATGAATTTATGTAAGTTATCCTCATTATTTTGTAGCTCGGATATTTTTTTCTTTTAAATACTTCTTACAGTATAGTTTGATTATTAAACAGGCGTGTTTAATTTATGTAAGTTATCCTTATTCGTAGCACATACTTTCTTTCGAATTTAAAGATTTCTTACAGTAATAGTTTGTTCAATGTGTATGCATGCACAAAATAAGGTTAAAAGTTTTTGGTCATGGGTAACAAACTGGCCACGTCGACATAATTATTAGAGCCACCGAAATCATTTACCTGTTTTTAAAGTGGAACCGACCCTTGAATTATCATATTGTCATTGGATAACAAAACGTTATATGAAAAACTTATGCGAATTCTAGCAAATCCGGAAACTCCGTTAAAAACAGTATACATTTCCACATTCGCAATAATCTCACGATCCCTGCATGCCGCTGTCGGAAATGTTGACAGGATTGTTAACGTCCTTGCGGACAACTTCAAATTCGCATTGTGTATAAAGCCAATAAAAGAAATGTGGGATTTATGTGAGATTTAGAATAAGGGTCCACTACAAGTGTTCTAAATAATCGATAAAGGCATGCTATAACTCAAGCTAAAAGCTTAGATATTTTGTTTACTTCAGTCTCCGGGAAAAAAAAATGAAATGGAACATTATGTATACACAGACAATAAGATATTGTTTGGAATGACATCGCAAATTACGTCAATATAGGCGAGCGAAGGATCCTCATCTGCGGCAGGGATCGTCATAACTTTGACGATGAATATTGACTTTGAAAAGTTATTAACATTGTACTGATGGCTCAATTTTTCTCAAATTTTAACAGTTTGCTCATTTCAGATTTTTCATTCATTGAGAATAAGATTAATATAGGGATTTCTTCCCCTCATTCATGTTTATACTTACGACGTAAACGGAAGTTTAAGGCGCACATTAAAATAGCAAAGCACCAAATGAATAACTAAGAGTGAGCTCGAGTCACTCATGACGGCAACTAGACTGTTTGTTGATAATACTAACAAAGTGTTATCTAAATTATGATTGTGAGAAATGACCTTAATGTTTAAAGCCCCAAAAAATATTTCCGCCGGAATTTCTCTTGGAATCTAAGCTGATATCATGATTATATTGCCAAAAATAATTATGTGAGAAATGAATAACGTTTTGTATAGCTATAACCCACAATGTTGAAACAAATCTACAGTCTCGTGGACCACGATTTTGAACCATAATTTACTTTTTTCTCATACACAGAACCTTATAGAAATGTCAAAATTCAGTTTTTCTTGTAACCTTTCTATAATTCGTTTGCCAAATAAACTAACATATAGCAACGCAGCTGAAAAAACCCTATTTTTACTACCAAGAGAGGGCGCTACGTATAATTCTATGGTCAAATTCATATTTTTAGAAAATATCAGCCCATAACAAATTATGATATGGTCTCAAAATTTGTGTAAGAAATCTACATCATGATAAACGTCCCGTATAATTTACATCTTAATCTTCAACAAAACTCTATCCAGGCTTTAAAATACATCGTTCAAAAACACATTTTCCTCCTTTGGGATCACCATCCGACCATGGGAATAGAAATGTAATACAATCATAAAAGGTTTGAATTCGTGATCATGGAATATTAGGATTTCTGTCTCCCTGGTGCTCTGCCCACAGGAAGTGATAATGCTAAAATAAATAGACCGAACGAATCTGTCATGCAAATACTAAGTAATATGGATTAAACGAGTGAGCAGTGTCACTAAATGTACATTGTACCTACTTTTCGATAAGTGTATGCACGCCTTCACTTTTCATAATTCATTTCAAATGTTATCGGATGATATTTCTATAGTATAGTGAAAGACAATCTCTTCATTTTCGACCAGATCGTGTCAAAATGAACAATCCCGTCACGATTGTGACATCAACATTTAAAAAAATAGGATCAGTTTCAGAATGCCCTGAAATGGGACAAAATGGAGATTTATCTACAAATTGTGAAAATGTTGTATATTAAGAAGGCAAACTAAAACAAAAATCCTTTGTAAGTCGATCTACCTAATTCATTCGTTTTACGAAACTGTTGTATAAATTTTCTATTTGTTTAGGATTTCATGCTATTCTAATTCCCTTCCCAAATGGATTCATGTATTTGCCTAAAAAGAAAAAGAATATCCTGTCCATTCCACATTTTCTTTACGTGACTGATTTTATGTACATTTTATAAAAACTGTGAAACTAAATAACAAACTTCTTTCGTCACTGTTCGTGACAATCAAAATAAAATAATTGTTGAAAACTTGGTCTGGCCAAAAAAATATATTGCTTTAGTTAAAAGCAGAAAATCAATGGAACAAATATAAACAGTTTTGAAGGATATTTGAATACAAATTGCAGAGTTATATACATTTTAACAGTATTACTGAGCAGGATTTTACCAATGTCAAATTGAATACAGTCAACTCTGCCTAAGTCGAACTGCCTAAGTTGATGTGATTTTCAGGAACAAATCACACAAAACCAGTGTTATTAGCCTCTTCTAAGTCAAAATTCTCATTAGTCGAACATATTTGTGTGGTCCTAATACACTACTCAAAAAAAGTTAAGGAACACTTTTTAAAACGTACATAAAGATTTTATACAAGGTGTTTTATTTCTGGAAATACCTCAGTACAACTGTCCTAAATGTCCTTAAACACGCTGTAATCAATTTCACGCATGGGTG
>BQKZ01003119.1:7680-46754 GCA_036244855.1 Temnopleurus reevesii
CTATTATTGGTACGCGATTGGCAATGAAATTTCTTCTATTTTTAGAGCTTTTGATGGAAAATTTTGCTTATACACATTCTTACAAATTAATACCCTATTAGAATTTTCTTTTAGTAGCGGAGAAAGGGGTGCTGTTACTGTAATTTTATCATCTAAATTATTTATCTTTGTACTTATTTTCAGCATGTTTTTAGGTGTGTTCTGGTGGAAATAAAGGCAATGACCCCTATTTCATTGGTATTGGGGAATTTTCCCCGACTTACGGATGAAAAAAAAAACTATTCCGAAAATTGGGAACGCACATGCATGCGATCAGCTGAGTGGGATGGGGTGAGACAAAACCATTTATGGGAGGGTTCTTTTACCAAAACTAGACGAAAAGGATTGCACCAACCACCCCTTTTTTTTAATAAGAGTGCAGTCCATCAGTTTTCATTTCGTGATGAAGATGTTTTGGTCAGTGAAATATTGACAACCCCCTACTACTCATGCCAATCAAAAGTTGATGGTTATTCCGGTTTAATTAATGACATGGTGATTTTGTGGTCTGAAGAAATGCAGTTATCCAATACCGATAGCCATTGGTGGGTATCGGATTTACAGTTGCTGAAATTCAAGTATCGTGCAACATATGGAACTAACGAATTTGCTAAATGACATGTAGTTTTCTTCAATTTACCTTTCACTCCACATCCGCTTTGAGAAAAAAAATGCAAACAAAAATAAATTCTGACACGGTTACTGAATCCTTAAAATATGTGATGTTTTGTGTTTCCGTATATGCTCACGATCAAAATTGAATATAATGGCATTTACAGTGTTACTGTTATCTATACAGTTTAGGCCTACATCTAAAAGATTATGTAAACATTTCTTTCACAGATGCAGAGCAAAAATTATTATTGTTATTGCTCATACCAGGGTAGTAATACTACACTGATTGTAGATAAGCGCATAGAGACGCAATGGTAGTGATATGCACTATACAAACACTGTGTTATTATCATAATTATGATTATTACTATCATTATTATTATCAATATTATTATCATTATTGCTATTATTATCATTATCATTATTGCTATTATTATTATTATTATTGTTATCATTATTATTACTATCATGCAGTACTGTTCTTGTAATCTTAGATGTTTACCTTTAAAATAGTACGTGAGTGAACGAACAAGCTGTCATAAACGCTGTAACCTATATGTTCGAGCCAAGATACATGTGTGCGACCTTTATTTTGATTGACAGGTTAGATATTCGAGTCTGAATTTCGACTCTGTTCGCTCGTATGTCTCATCCTTCACCCCCATCTTTTTTTCTCTCTCTCTGTCTCTCTTTAGGGGTATCTATAAGTATCCCTCTTTCCCCTCCATCAGCTGTCTTTCTTTCCCCCTTTTTTTCTTCCTGCCCCTCTGTCTCTCCCCCCCCTCTCTCTCTCTCTCTCTCCCCCTTTCTTTCTTTCTTTCTTTCCCCCCTTTCTCTCCCTCTCTCTGCAAAACAGTATTTACTTATTATCTTTTTTTCCTATCCATCCCCTTTCGCCTGCCCTCATATTGTTCATATCCATTAACTAATTCATACTTATTTATTCATTAATTCATTTATTCATTTATCCATTTATTCATTTATTAATTCATTCATTTACATGTATTCATTTATTCATTTATTCATTTATTTATTTGTTCATTTATTCATTTATTCATTTATTCGTTTTTAGTCATTTAGTCATTAATTAATTCATTGGTTATTTCATTTATTCATTCATTCATTCATTCATTTATTCATTTATGCATTTATTCATTTATTTATTAATTCCTTTATTTATTTATTTATTTGTTTTTAGTTATTTAGTCATTAAGTCATTAATTAATTAATTCATTCATTTATTCATTCACTCATTTATTCATTTAGTCATTCATTCATTCATTTAGTCATTCATTTAGTCATTTTTACATTTACTTTTTCAAAATACGTGCATTTTATGCTTGGATTGGAGTCTATTTTTTAATAAAAAATGATTATTTATTCATTCACTCATTCATTTATTCATTTATTCGTTTTAGTTATTTAATCATCTAGTCATTCATTCATTCATTCATTCATTCATTTATTCATTTATTCATTTATTCGTTTTAGTTATTTAGTCATTTAGTCATTCATTCATTCATTCATTTATTCACTCATTCATTTATTCATTTATTAANAGTATTTACTTATTATCTTTTTTTCCTATCCATCCCCTTTCGCCTGCCCTCATATTGTTCATATCCATTAACTAATTCATACTTATTTATTCATTCATTCATTTATTCATTTATCCATTTATTCATTTATTCATTTACATTTATTCATTTACATGTATTTATTTATTCATATATTCATTTATTCATTTATTCATTTATTCGTTTTTAGTTACTTAGTCATTTAGTCATAAATTAATTCATTAATTCATTAATTCATTTATTCATTTAGTCATTTATTCATTTAGTCATTCATTCATTTATTCATTTATTCATTTTTACATTTACTTTTTCATAAGACGTGCATTTTATGCCTGGATTGGAGTCTATTTTTTAATAAAAAAATTATTATTTACTCATTCATTCATTCATTCATTTATTCATTTTTTCATTTATTCACTTATTCATTTAGTCATTCATTCATTCATTCATTCATTCATTTAGTCATTTATTTATTCATTTATTCATTTTTTTCATCTATTCATTTATTAATTTTTACATTTACTTTTTCAAAAGACGTGCATTTTATGCCTGGATTGGAGTCTATTTTTGAATAAAAAATGATTATTTATTCATTAACTCATTCATTTATTCATTTATTCGTTTAGTTATTTAGTCATTTAGTCATTTAGTCATTCATTTATTCACTCATTCATTTATTAATTTATTCATTTATTCATGTATTCATTTATTCACTCATTCATTTATTCATTTATTGAGTTATTCATTTATTCATTTATTCACTTGTTCATTTGTGCATTTATTCATTTATTCATTTATTCAAACACTTAGATTGTGACTGGGTTGCCTCTTAACTTAGCAATCATCATCAAACGTTTCAATTTGGTGTCTAAAGTAAAACCAAAAAACTAAAATGCTCTAAATGCGGGGCAAGGAAGGAGCCCTTTAAGAGCCGCCCTTTTTTGAGCGTGTAGGTACAGTTGTATATGACATTTTAGGTTTACGATTGATATTAATGTGGCTGCCATGATTTGAACAAGGGACATACTTCGCTATGGTTGTTTTATGAAGTGGATCGATCGGGGGCTTAATGGAGGATGAGAGAAAAGCACTTGAGCAGGCAAGTGATGTTGGGCACAGCATCTTATGAATCAGCCCCCCCCCCCCCCCCGCAATTTGTGTTAGGGAAAGAATGTTACGGGATGAAGAGAGTGAGGGGTAGAGAGAGAGAGAGATAGGGAGAGAGAGAGAGAGAGAGAGAGAGAGAGAGGAAGAGTGTGTGTGTGTGTTTGTGTGTCTGTGTGTCTGTGTGTGACAGAGAGGGAGAGAGAGGTAGAGAGAGAAAGAGAGAGAAAGTGTGTGTATGTATGTGTGTGTGTGTGTATGTGTGTGTGACAGAGAGAGAGAGAGAGAGAGAGAGAGAGAAGGAGATTTTATTATATTCTGAATCTTTACGCTATACAGTATAAGTCAACACCAATCACCATGAATTAGAAAATTGTTGAAGCAACACTGACGATGGACCAAAATTTTTCTAATCTCACAGTAAAATTGAAAAAAAATTGTTATGAATTTTGTATTTCTCTCCCAATATTTCTCTTTTTATCATAATTCACTTGTCTGATTCATTAATGGGTACAAAAAAGTAACAAATGAACAGTTCATTTTCTATTTTATAAACTTATCCTACTCAAATGTCCAAGGTGTAGGTTTTGTCGAAGATCAGTGCAAGCTAATTAGAAACGACAGACTGTAATGTATATTGTATATCTAACTCCTCTCTGACACTCTCTAACCCTCTCTCTCTCTCTACTCTGTCTGTATATGTTCTCTCGCCCTCCCTGCATCTCTCCCTGTCTCTCTCTATCTGTCTATCTGTCCATCTCTTTCTCTCTCCTCTGTCTCTCCCCCTCTCTCTCGCTGTCTGTCTCTCTATCTGTCTGTCGTTCTCTCTCTCTCCCTCTTTCTCTATCTCTCTCTCTATATCCCCCTCTCTCTCATCTGTCTCTCTCATACACCATGACTTTCGTCTGTCCGACTATAGTAACTATCTTTGTTGACAATTACATCATGTTTTGCCATATCAAAGTCTGACAAACATATGAACGAATAAAAAACGAAAAAAGTGAAAACGAAAATGCCAGTAAAAAAAAGTTTTAAAAAAAGTGTTCTGGCAACTATTTAGTCAAAGTTAGATGGTAAAAAAAGCATTCCTTCATATACCTTAGCACCAAAGATTCAAATTGCGCTACATTAAAAAAAAATATTTTCTTTAGAAGTTGCGAATGTGAAGGAATAAGACGTATTATGATGTCTGACTGATAGGGTTTTCAAGGCATTGGGTTTACATCCACGTTTTTTTTCCAGTCCAGTCAAGTTTCTATTTAAGTTCTCCCTCGCCCTTGGAATTATAGACGATTAATAATGTCTTATATGTGGGGGAGACCTCTGACAAGCACCACAGACGTGACAAAGCATTAACAGCTCAGAGTCCTCGCTTCAAATCTCCCTGTTACACATTTTCGAACAAAACATACCAGTATACGGTTTTTCTTATTGAGATTTTCATACGCACTATTTAGTTGCTGCAGGCACCGCGTATGGTTTTGGAAATTTTGATATTTAATCATTCAAATTTCATCGACAAATACAGTCAACATTTTGTTCATACTACATTTTGTGGTGGGGCTGAAAGTGTAAAAATGGAGCGTCTGTTGGTGTGATGGATGTTATAGTTTATACCTTACATTATTGTTGAACCTGCTTTGGGCCCAGAGAGGGGTCACAATCATCACGATAAAATCTATTTCCGTAAAATCAAGTTGAACTCCAATTCAATGCTCCTTTGTAATTCTACTCACATCGGAACGGGCTTGTGCATGGTTGTTGTCTCCGCACAGTTCAGCACACGGCGTACGGATCTATTGTCCCATGACCCACTTTATTTTACGGAATTGTAAACATGCATTTGTGTTCAATAAATAATTGATGAATTGATATAACACTGTCATGGGTTTGCTTGCATTTACTAAAAGTGTATGTATGCGTGTGTGTGTGTGTGGGGGGGGGGGGGAGGCTGTAGTCCACAGTCCTCCTGATTGAAATGTTCCCGAATTTGTCTTTTTGCAGCATTGCGTTTCTCCCTGAGTACACCCAACATACGCAAAAATGTCCAATAATGACTAGCGTATTTTATGATGGCATTTTAGATTTATACGTGGAATGTGTGACAGGGAGCGTATGTGTCAGTCGGAAAGCTATCGTTGAACTTTTCTTCACCTTATTTTTCCCTTGCGAGACACAACATGACTATTACTGTTCGAAACAAGGACCTCATACTGAATGTTACGATATTATTCAAGTATGTTCACACTTCTTCATTGCATTATATTAGCCATATTATTTTATGTGTAGATTTTTGTTCACAATTCTTGAACAAATTTTAAGGAAACATTCGAAAATCTTTGAAATATACAATTAACAAATAATATAAATACACATAGACAAGAAGCGATGTGAAAATGCAAACATATTTGATTGATGCTCTAAAGGTTCATTTCTGAGAAATGACCAACATTATAATATCACGGAATGTTTTTGCTATGACAAGTGACATCAGAACACTTTTGCTAAACAAAGTTTTTGGATGGAAGAGCTTTTGTACTTAACTGACATTAATGTATAGGGGGGAATTCATTATTGTGTCAAATTATGTTATCAGCGAATAGACAATAAGGTATGATGAAGAAAAAAAAATCCTCATGGACCAAACAGGAATAGATTTGACAGCATTATGAAAGTAGTATATTGGTGAACAACAGAAACCAAACGTCTTGTGATCATACATGGAGCAGGTATACATAATCTGATGGCGCCTTCCTGATGACGTCACCCAAAACCACGTGACTCTCCATTCAGATGCACGTGATACCGATGACTCGCTATGATAAAGAAAGCCTAAAATAAAAATGGACGCCCTTCCTATATTGATTTGTTATCGGGTCAAGTTTAATGTTAGTTCTATAATTAGATCCTACACCTATAGTCAGGTAGCGAGCAGGACAAAGAGCCGGAAGAGTGGAGAATAAAGTTTAACCGTCATGTTTTTAAAGACATCAGGCTCAATACAGTTTGGTTTTCATGGAATCATATACTGTAAAATGGCAAATAGGAAATTATTCAATATGGGGTAAAAGAGAACATGCATGTCAGTTGGGCAAATTTGTACATCATATTTGGGTAAAACTATTCCCAATGCTGGGTAAAATATATAAATTCAACACTAAGTAATTTCGTACCCCCAAGAGAAAATTCATGTTCCCTTCTCTCCCCCACCCCCTCCCGAAAGTTTTCAAGAGTGTTTTCTTAATTAAACTGATAAAGATTTGGATTTCACGGATGGATGGCAAAAATTAGTGGGCTAACCTTCTGATATCATTTTGCTTCTTCTATTGAAACGAAATAATTTGATCCCTTTTCTACTGCTTTCTTTTTGCTTGTCAAGTCACAAGATAGAGAATCTGCCCGAATGGACAAATACTGTATTGGACGCTAATTGGCTAACTCGGATCATGTGACCAGGAAACACAATGTCATGATGTCATCTCCCGGAGATAAATCCGGGCCGGGGGGGGGGGGGGATTTCCCCGATGCCAATTGTCCCGAAGCATTATTCCCCTGAGGACATCTCACCCTTATACTGTAGGGCTAGGTGGCTTGTCCTTATAGGGTGCACTCCGGGGAATTGTCCTCTGGGAAGCATGCTCATGGAAAACTTGTCCTTGGGGATTTTTCCTAGGGGAGGTTGTCCTCCTGGGGAGTAGTCCTCCGTCCAGGGAGGGGTTTCACCAAGATAAGAAAGACTTTAAGAACAACTTTAAGTTCGACTGGTACCAGTTCTTGCGCGGAATGCGCGTAATAGTGTGAACCATTAGGCACAAGAAGGGATACCAGTCGAACTTAAATTCGTTCTTAAAGTCACCACCCAGAGTTGTCAACAGTGGAATGGTCCAAGAGAACCAAGGAGGATATTATTTCACGGACTGACAAAAAACAACAACAACAACAACAACCCCTTTTGATTACCAATCATGGGGCCTGTAACATAAAAGATGCAATTAAACTTAAGAAAAATATCAATCGTAAGTCATATAAGGCAAAATTGTCTACCATAGAGATTCGACTAATTTCTAATATATCGCATCTCTTTTAGTTACAGTTCCATGGTCAAGCAGAGATCGTCTCGGGAGACTATTCATTCAGGTGTGCAAGTGGTTTGACATTTCAGTAATCTTCCTTTGCCCTTGGAGGATCTGGCAAATCCGACACCTAATGAGGAAGGGCGCCGTGCTATAATTAGTAGCCAAGCTCCTCGGTTTTCTGGTGATTTAGATCNAGTTCTCAATGTTGGCAGCCATTTTGTGCCTGTGCGTTTGCCAATTTAAGGAGCCCATGAGGGGTGTAAATAAAAACTTGGAAAATTCATAACTTTTGAATGGATTATCCGATTTTGCTCAAATTTTCAGAGTTTGTTTTTCTTATTTTTCTTCATTTAATGATAGCAATTTAATCTCTGAGTGTTACGGTAGTTCCCCTTTAAGTCGTCATGTTTTCAAAGATTTCATGCTCGTATATAACTTGGTTGTCATGGTGCCATTCGCAAATTGATGAATATTAGGATTTAATTGATGGAGGAGAAAATATACTTGTGAGGTACATTATTCTTTTGCCTTTTTCATTCAAACAAAATAATCTTATCCTTTAAAAATCGTTCTTTTTGCTTGTCACGTCATCAACTTGGAGATTATGTCCCTATCTGACCCTAGCTATAACCATGCACAATTCCTCCGGGATAATTCAATTTCGTCTTTGGGAGTATCTTCCTCAGTGGCAGTTTTCAGTCGCCGGGAGGGGGGGGGGGGTTGATCTCCAGGATAGTTCTATAGAACCAATGATATGTCACAGACCAAAAAAAAAAAGCTCCTTGATAATAATAACAACGTCACATTCCATGCACGTATAACACGATATAAACTATTTTCGAAAAATAAAGTCGAACACCATTTCAATGGTTCTTTGTAATGCTATTCAAATCGTAACCGGCTTGTCATTGCTATGTCCCCACAGTTCTATTCACGGCGAACGGATCTATTCTCCTTCGACCGACTTAATTTTTCGAAAATAGTTTATATCGTGTTCTATCCATTTTACAGTAGATCAGAGTGCTCTAGGCCTTTTGCATTAATATTACACTGGCTTTAGTTCATCACCACCAGTACTCAAACATATCAAAGAATCAATATTCCTGCAAAACCTATTCACCTCGCCTGGGTTGAGTGCAGCACAATGTGAATGAATTTATTACTGAAAGTGATTTACGCCATGGGTGGGATTCGAACCACGACCCTCTGTTTGAAATGTGAGGGTCCGAACCACTACGCCTCTTGACCATGATCAAACACAGATCGTCTTAGGGGGTGTTGCTCAAAAGTTGCAATTGATCGCAAGTTGCAGTTGATCGGAACGCGCCAATCAAAATCATTGTTTTATGCGCGTCTTGTTAATGCGCATACCGTGCACGAAAGAAAATGCGCGTTACAATTTGCAAAGCTGCAGTTGATTTGCAGTTGATTTTGAGCAACACCCCTAGAAGGCTATTCATTCAGGTGTGCAAGTGGTTTGACATTTCAGTAATCTTCCTTTGCCCTTGGAGGATCTGGCAAATCCGACACCTAATGAGGAAGGGCGCCGTGCTATAATTAGTAGCCAAGCTCTGCGTTTTCTGGCGATTAAAATCACTGTGAGCAGAAGGAACAAAGGTCTGGGACAAATGAAACAACTCCATTAAAGCATTTATGGACTCGGGAAAAAATCCACATTTCATATTATGTTAGAAAATGTTGAAAAAGAGTTACACCTAGGATTTTCTTTTGTGATTTTGAAGCAATTATAAATGTTTGAATTAACCAATTGACAACTGGAATCGGGTAGCCTCTACACAAAGTCTGTGGGCAACAGACATGAATTAAAGAATTAAGTAGTCAATGGATTAAGTTTAATTTTCACTTCTGCTCACAGTGAATGTGCACTATGAATAATAAGTTATAAACCCATTCGGGGAATACGGGGTTGCGCCCCTTATTTCTCCTGTGAAAAGATAATTCCAATCAATTTTTAGGGGGGGGGGGGGGGCGGTTTCAAACCATCGACGGTCAACTTCGAATATCCATTCTTTTGGAATGAGTGAATATGCCTACTACAATTATTATTTGTCAAGTGCCACTTTTGCCTAGGGGGGGGGGGGGGGGGGGGGGGGTGTCAATCCATCGACCGTCAACTTCGAATATCCATTATTTTGGAATGAATGAACATGCCACACTTATTTGTCAAGACGTGCCCCCTTTGCCTAGTTCCCCGGTCTAAGAGAAAATTTGCCCCCATTATTTTGCATCACTTCTGCCTATATGTAGGGGGGAGGGTCGGGTCCCTGACGCCTCCATCCAGGATGCACAAATGCCATATGTATATTGCGAAAATAGTGCAGCACTCAACATCATTCACCATTACGGATTTAATTGTCGTCTCATGTAAGAGTATATGTTTCATTTAGAAATAGTCTTCACGAATGGAAAGCTAAAATTGCACATTAGTATTGACAGCAATTTTTGTAATAAATAGCAAACGTGTGTTAGTTTGGCACAGTGGACTTCCTACTTCTGTGTTATCATGATTTTTTTCTTCCGACAAGCCTATAAATAAATGCCCTTCTTGGACTGATTTAAACGTCCTTTGCCAAAGACACAGATGTTGTCTTGTGATGATGCAAGGCTTGGAAAAAAAGTGCAGAAGTTATATCATCCCAAAAATCTAAACGCGCTGTGTTGGTATCCAAACCAATGAAAGAAGAGGGCGGGATTTTTTCTGTAATTTTATTGTAGCAGAGCAAGTACCATATCTATAAATTACTTAATATATAAACATAAAGCACGCTTTAATTAATTCATACATGCTTTCTATATGTACGGAAATGGATCACAGACGACATTTTGCAAGATTCAGTTGCATATGCAGATCCAGGGTGGAGGCGATGCCGGCCACCCCACTATTAGCGATGACGAGGGGTGGGGGCTGGAAAAAGAAGGGGACCGCCACAATTCTTTCGTGTGCATGGAGGAAATGTATAGTGCAGACGACATTTTACAAGATTCAGCTTTGTCATGCATTTACAGTTATGCAGTCATCTTTAAAAAGGATGGAAAAAATATTGTACGCGTCATAAAAGAAATACCCTTCCCAAAAGATAGCGAACAAGCAAGTAAAAAAAAGCCCCAAAATATATGAAAAACATATATAAGATCATATTCTTAGTAAGAAAATGTCATCGCCTTTGCCCTTTTCGTGCTGGAAAGCTGACCTTCATGGATATACACTTCCCGGTTATTTCTTATTATTTCTTCTTTTGGCATTGATCGACTGTTGATAAACAACTTAAAAATAGATGTCTGTCTGTTTGTCTGCAGAGCTCGGAAATCAACAAGTTTAAGGAATTTTCAGTCAGTTACTCAACCGGTTTCTTTTGGATTATTGCAGCAGGAGGAGGAGGGAGAGAGGGGAGGGTAAGCGGAGGGTAACAGTTAGGACTACCCTCTCCCTTACAACCCCCAAAAGTTCCTACAAAAAAAAATCGACTACCCCCATGTGCGTAACCAGATTTTGACAACCAGGGGCCAACCGCAGCTATAAATTTTGCAACCCTTCTCGAGGAGCTGACAAACGAAAAGAAAAAATAGATAAAGAACAAGAAGGTCCTCAGCTAAAATCGCTGTGCCTCCTTGTCAATTTTGCGGTCCCCACCAAGGAGCTGACAAAAAAAAAGGTCCTCAGCTCAAATTTTGCACCCCTCTAAGCTGATTTGGTCCAGTTTTGTCCTGAACAATTGCGCCCCGTCCTTCCTACCCGAGGAGGAGGGGTATGGTAGCCCCTCCCCCCAATGGATGCATGATGACCCTTCCCAAGTTTTGGATCTGCGTCTGGTGTGTATTTATTGAAAAACGATAAGATTCGAGAGGGCAATTGGACGAAATGATCTTAGCTATCTTAACTTCTTGTACTACCATCGAAACATAGCTGTATCAACATTAATGTCTATGTTTGGAGGTTCACATAAGAAGTGAGGACGTCTTAGCAGAAAGAGGATAGCTAAGACAATTTCGTGCAATTGGCCCCAGGAGTTTTTATTTTGATATCCGTACAAATATGAATGTCTGTTATCATTTCAATCTAATGCCCCGGTCACATAGAGGCCCGGAAGCAACACGACTCAACACGACTCACAGTTAACTGCCTCAGAACAAAGAGTCGTGTTGGATCGTGTTGCTTCAAGGGCCCTATGTGACCGGGGCTTAAGGAAACTGTATAAAGGAAAGTAACATGTGCATTCAACAGAAACAAACAACTTTCTTTGGGGAAGTTAGATCTTTATTTCAATCAAGGGCAGGCTACAAGGAATATTGTCATCGGAACTTCTCAAATTATACTCCAAATTTTCTTGACATTTCTCGGCGAGTTTATTTCTATGTAGGATAACAGACGGGGGGTATGTTGCCACAATAAGTTTGTTGTTATGTTAAAAATAGTCTTCCGCTGATCATGATCTTTTCGAGTTTTTCAGTAATCTTATCTGGAGATCTCAGAACATAATGAACTTGACGTGTCTCTAAATAGACCAGTTCCTAATGTGCAGAATAATTATTTCCGTATTTCTTCAATTTTCAATGCAAGAGTAGCCGTCTTGGCGCGGGGTAAAATGGGCCTGTATCAACATAAGGTTTGAAGATCCCTTTGCGATCGTGTGCCAAGGGTATTTCAAAGTGGATGTAGATGTGAATTTTATATATTTTCATCAGTAGCACCAATATTACTATCATCGCCTCATCATCATTAACACCCTCATCATCACCATCGTCATCATCACCATCATCTTTATCGTTGTCACCATTGTCGTTGTCATCGTCATCATCACCGTCATTATCATCATCATCATCATCATCATCATCACCATCATCATCATCCTCATACATCATTATCACCACCATCACTGTCATCAACGTCATTACCTTATCTCCTTCATCATTGTCACCATCATCTTCCTTGCTATCGTTCTCCTCATGATTGTTGCCATTATAATCAACATCATGATTAGTTTCATTATCATCACTCTCATTACTCTCATGATGACGATCATCATCACCAACACAATCATTAACAGTACCATCATCATCATCATCATCTACACCAATACCACCCTCATCACTCTCCTCTTCATTGTCATCACCTTATTGTAATCATCATCATCATCATCATTGTCATGTCATCATCATTGTCATGTCATCATCATTTTCATCACCACCAACACCAACACCACAATAAACATCATATCCAAATTTGCAAATGTTAGGACTTTAGAAGACAGCCAATAATAAAACATCACAAAATATATGCAATTATTATTCATCTCTTTTCATATAGCAATTTATTTGAAGTACACTTATTATAATAATCATCTATATCCCACAAAATAAATATACACATTATGTGACCAATGCCAAAAGACACAAGAGTCATTTCCTTTATACACATTTGCACAAAATCTCTTCACAAAAATAAATAATTGCCTACAAGAACGAATGGGCATTCATGAAGATATATATACTATGTTGAATTTACTATAATTTCATTTATTCTATTTCTATAAATTCGTGATTGCTTTCTTCTTTACATAAAGACACGGTGCATGAACAACAAGATACAAAAGCGGTTTTGCCATGAACTTCACAAAGTTGAAGCACGGAAGTCAAATTGATTTTGTAACTGCAAGACTGTGAATATGCAAGTCACTACCGGTGGACCCAACATAACTCTTCGTAATTATTACTATTTTATGGTATTTGAACACGCATTGAAGGATGTGAATATCATATGTCATAAAAATGTTTGATCAGAAAATATATTAATTGTTAAATGATGATATACAATATTGATTCCAAATTTGAAATGTTCCTTCTTTTTAATTGAAGGATGTGAAGATGAAAAGTCATAAAAATGTTTGATCAGAAAAAAAATATTAATTGTTAAATGATAATATACACTATTGATTAAAAATTCCAAACAGTATGGGCATGGGGCAGTGTAACAACCATATTAGAATGTGGACAATGTGAACACACAATGTAAAGCACCTATGATTAGAAATAATTTTACCATAACAGACAGAACGACAAGATAAAATATCAAATGTAAAAGCATGATGCATATATTAGAATTATGACAACATCATGATTTTAAAATAAGTATCCTTTACATGTATTCCCTATTTCACATGTTGGGTAATGAAATTAGTTGATAAATTTTCTGAAAAAAAAACCATTTTTTTAAATATAAAAACAAAAATAAAACGTGTACCTAAAGGACAGCAGCATTAAAATAATTTGGCACACCCATGTGGTTATATGGTTTTATGTCATGCACTCAAAATCAATTATGCTACATCATTGGGCAAAACTAATGTGATTAAAATTGGAAGCAGTAGTGGTTGCACATGGACCATCAAATCTAAGTATATAGTCAAACCTAGGTCACTGGACACCAATATGAATGCTAAAGAAACTTTCTATCTTCTTAATGTTTTCAATAACTGATTGTTTCATTTTCTCTGTTTCTAAAGCACCATGAGCACCAGAAGAAGGACCTGTGCACTACATAAGTAGCCACCATCTTTATCATTATTATTGGAACCTGTCTGTAAAGGAGACCTGTCTGTAAAGGCCACTTCTTCTGTTTCCATTATGAGGTCACTATAGACAGGTTTGACTGTAATTCTATATTCCCTCCTATTAACCTCCACACCCTAATCCATTTACAGAAAATGCATGTATGCATCATGGATTCAGTATGCCTGTCTACAAAGGCCACTTTATCGACTTTCATTGAGTGGCCACTATAGACAGGTTTGACTGTAATTCTATATTCACTACCATTCACCTCNTGTTTCCATCTAGTGGCCACTATATACAGGTTTGACTGAAATTCCGTATTCACCTTACCTCCACGCCCTATCCATTTTCAGAAAATGTATGCATGCATCATGGATTCACTATGCATACTTTTTACCAGTGGGTTGAGAGATAATAATAGTCACAAATAAGATTGGTGATTGACAATGAATTTCCCATCACTTTGTTTTGACAAACAACAAAAAAGGTTCTAGAATAGTGAATGCATTTCCCTTGGATGGATATGAGCAGTGTCAGTTACATTGGTTTTCATGGTCGCACTAGACCGCTTCAAAAGTTTCTCAATAGAAAAAATTGAATTCCTCAGGTACTTTGCAACCCTCTTTTGCCTCATAGGGAGTCCTAACATCTATAGATGAACAGCATAGATTCAGAGCCTAACCAGGGCAATGTTTCACCAAATCGTCTTTAAAGTTACAAACAACTTTAAGAAATATTAGAGTGTATAACGAGTATAATAAATATCAGATTCTCCTTCATTTAGCACAAGAACTGATACCAGTTGGGAGTAAAGTCATGTTTAAAGTCTTTTGTAACTTGGTGAAACACTGCCCAGGAAACAATTTTCCAAGTATAACACTGCAATTTGCTATTCATTTTGGCACAACTGCGTCCCCCAATTTTTTTTGCAACATTTTCATATAGAAATGTACAGTAAAGCTTTGAAATTATTTTCGCACTGTCTAAAAACTGCTTATCACATATGAAAAATAAAATAGTTTTATGCATTACACCTGTCACTTCATAAAATAATTTTTTTTCTCACAAATTTCATTGACGTACGTTATCTATTGAGGCAAAGATCAAAGGAATGATAAATGAGGTATCAAATTCTGGGGCCTGTAACATAAAAGATGCAATTAAACTTACCATAAATATTTATCGTAAGTCTATGGCAAAATGTGTATCAAAGAGATGCAATTAATTGCAAGATTTATTGTATCTCTTTTATGTTACAGGCCCCTGGTGTGATATTTCAAGTTGTTAATGAGTTCAAACGTGTGAGCATCATGAGCGTCAGATTTACAATATTGGTAGCCCATTGGCTATAAAAGGAACCTGGTAGTCCATGCACAAAGTCTACGGAATTTACAGAATTCAGGAGTAAATGATTCAAGTAATGGATAAAGAAGTGGGCCAAAGCAACCCTATTTTGCTCATGAAATCACAACTTATAAGTGACCTACCCACTTATCAACACACCAAAACAGCGGTCATTCCACTGGGTTAGATGCCCTGTTCTACAGGCATATGTACATGTACCTGTGTGATGCAAAGAAAGAAAATCAGGGCAACCTTTATATCGCATTTTGCATTAGTCAGGAAACAATAGACCACTTTCGTAATGTATTCAGATTTATTAATATTTGCCCTCAGACGAACTACGTGTTCAGCTGTCAAAATGTATTGGGAGTACAAAAGTCAGAACGCTATTTGCAAACATTAACATTGCTAGGTTGGAAAAACATTGTAGCTTGACCAACCCAGCAACAACAAATGTATGCTACATACATTCCTTCTATTGAAATAAGATTATTTTATATCAGCTGAACAAATAGTGTGTCATTGTACATTTGACAAGAAGCGTGCATAACAATTTGAATACATTACAAAAGAGGTATAATCTAAAAAGTCAAGAATGCACTGCAAAAACGAGTTTCAATTTCAACCCAATATTCACATTGTGCAATAACAAAAAAAGTGTTGAAACACAACCCGTGCAGAGTTGAAATGATTCCAAATGCTATTTCTAAAAAGTGCAGTCTAATATGTGAAATCTTAAAGTATATATGTCTCATTTGTACGTAAAATGACACAAAATCTGAAATAATTTAAGCACCCATGCTATTTGGCATTTGGGTTACACTATGCACTTCAGCTTTTGTCAAACAATCCCCATAATAGAAAAAAATGCAAGCTCGCGATCAATATGTATGCAATTATTACAAAGAGATATATATTCAATTTTCACTCTATTATATAATATCACAGGCTCATGATCAATATATCAATGAAATTCTTAATTTGCATATGGAATTAATTGGCTGTGATACTGTATATTTGATTTTCACTCCATTATTGAAAATGACATTTTAGTCACTGCCTTTAAAAGAAGAGTCTACCCAAAAATTATATTTCTTCAACTGGAGAAGAAAAAATAGATGAACAGAACACAAAAAAAAAATTGAGGAAAATCAGACAACTAATAAGAGAGTTATGAATGTTTGAAAATTTAGACAAATTGGCAACTGATGACGTCACAGGTGAACAACTGACCATCTATTACATTCATATCAATGTTATAAAATGTTACTTTTTCCAAAAAAATATGATTTCCTCAAAACTTTAACCATGTAGGATATCTTGATGATAGATATGTACATCCACTATTTGCATGTATACATTCATATAAACTTTGCAACTTTCTGTAAAAATAATGAATTTCGCACCATATTTATAATGAAAGCTCTGGTTAGTTGTTCACTCATGATGTTATCAAATTGGCAACATCTCTGGAAATTCCACTAATTTGCCAATTTTTTTCAAATCTGTAAAAATTCATAACTTTTTTTTCATTACTTGTCCGATTTTCTTCCAACTTTTTTTGTTTTAGTCACCAATTTTTTTTCTGCTTCTGTTAAAAAAAATCTTATTTTTGGGTAGACTCTTCTTTTAAAATGCATCGCCTGTTGTTCGCCACATACGGACATACAGGAGCAATGTGTTTGAGTCACAGGCTGCCAAGAAAGGTCCGACTTTCGCTCCACTTCCCACGGGAGGCACATTTATAGGTCTTAGAAGATTTTTTTAGTCACAATAACAAATACAGGAAGTGGAGGCATGAAACTGACTCAAGAAATCATGTGAATGAGGACAAAATATGTTTTGAAGCAGTCTATCATTTTTCTAAAAATAATTTTCATCCATATTTATTTTTTAATGTCTTGGGGTGTTGCTAGAAAGTTGTGATCAATTGGAAATTGCAGTTGATTGGCAAGAGGACAAAGTATGTTTTTGAAGCAGATAATTTCTCATCCATAATGATTTTCTAATATAAGAGGGGTGTTGCTAGAAAGTTGCAAATTGCAGTTGATCAGCAAGAGGGCAAAATATGTTTTAAAGCAGATAACCATACTTCTAGGAGTAATTGTTCATACATAATGATTTTATAATGTCTTGGGGTGTTGGTAGAAAGTTGCAATCAATTGCAAATTGCAGTTGATCGGCAAGAGGACAAATTATGTTTAGAAGCAGTCTATCATACTTCTAAATATAATTTTCATCCATAATGATTTTGATCCATGTCTTCCTAACAGAAAATGTCAGAGATGCCAGCCTTCTAGTACAATGCACAAGGATAGAAATCAAAATGTAACTACTTGAACAGCTGAATCAATTGCAGTATTTACTCATGACAGAAAGCATGATGAAAATAACCGTATTTTATCTCATGAGAAATATTTGATTCAGCTGTTTGGTGATTTACATTTTAATTTCTATCCTCATGCACTTTTTTAAAAGGTTGGCATCTCTGAAATATACAAAAGCATCTAATCCTGTACATGAAAAACATTATTTTAGACCCCCCAAATTGTCTCAAATCATTTCAGTAGCTCAAGTTTTATTAAGAACCATGAATTGATTCTTTGTCATCTTTATTTCCTCACAACAATGATTACACATTCAAGATAGGCAGAAAGAGAAATGAATTGTATGCAATATTTGAGATTGTGTGACCATTTGTAGTTTGAAGCAAGTAATTTTAAAAGTAAACGTAACAGCCAAAATTGTCAATAATCCTTAAGGCCCTGGTCACATAGGGTCCTGGAAGCAACACGATCCATCACGACTCTTTATTCAGAGGCAGTTAACTGTGAATTAACAAAGAGTCGTGTTGAATCGTGTTGCTTCCGGAGTCCTATGTGACCGGGGCATAAATTGGTATCTAACATGTAGTACACAGTAAAAATGAAAGCCACAATTTCCACATGAAAATTGAAACACATTATACATATTGTGTGTGTAGGAGTGTTGGTGTGGGGGAGGGCCCTTGGCAGATGGGGCACTAAATCACTTATTCTTTGCCTGTCAAGTAGCTACCCGAGCTGTCAAATCTTAAAAGCATTAGCCAGTGAATATCAACATTGTCAATTAAAGGAAAAATATGTGATAACCTATTCTACCAAAAAGAAAAAAAAATCATGAGAAGTTTCAAAGTATCAGTGGGGTTATATGTCATCACCTCCGGACCGCAAAGAGCATCTTCTCAATAAAGAGGTATAATGTATTATATCAATTTAAAGGTATAGTGATATGCTCTCTGATTTTAAGTTTATGATGAAATTCATATACATGTACGTTATTTCAAAAGTTCTTTAAATTTTGTATAAAGGGGCCAGGCTTGACTTAGCACTTGTGCTATTTTCTGGCCCCATTTACCAGCTATAATTGTATGAGTCACAATGTAAAGATATGCATGTACTATTTCATATATTGTACATATGTGTTTTATTTGTTTATGAATAAATTCAATTCAATTCAATTCAATTAAAAAAAAATCCTGTACTATTGGGTTTTTTTCACAATAAATAGGAAATTGCTTCATGTAACTGCTACATACGTAAATGTATCATACATCTTTCTCATTTAGGCATGATCAGTTTAGTAATTAGCATGTCTGCCCAGGATAGGAAGTGGAAGTATATCTTTAGCATTAATCCACACCTACCATGATCCATGGGGGGAAGGCTTAATCTTGTAACTGATCGAGATTAGAATCATATGACCACTTAGACAAATGTTCGCCCGGACAGGAGTGTCCTGAAAACTGCAATGATCCTTCTGACACCCACTCCCTCCAAAAATATTTAAGATTTGTTTATCCATTACTATAATTTATGTACTTTTTTAATATTAGAGTCGGTTGGTCAATAATTTCTCTTTTCCTTTTACTTAAAGGAGAAAAAAATTAATACATATTATGTGCAAAAGAAAAAGATTTTATCAATATAAAGGAGTGAAAAACCAAAAGGCTTGATACAGCAAAGCCCCAGTATAATTTTAGTAAATTACGTAGAATTTTTTCCTTCAATTTGACTGCAGTACAAGAAAAAGTTAAAATACCATAATGATGACAATTTATATCAAATTGGACAGTTGAGTGCTGAAAACATTCCTAAATGTCTTTAACTGCTAAATTGAAATATGTGGGGACAAAAAATTATTCTTGCAACTATTAAAATAAATTGCCCATTCTGATTGTCGTCCAAAAGAACAAAAATATAGGAACTACAAGTGAATCACCAACCCTAAAATAAAAACAAATTGGAAAAGGTATAAATGTATAAATTTTTGTGTGCGTGAACTTAATGTATGGTTAGAATAAACAATATGTGTCTTTACAGTTGTTTCTATCAGAGTGCATGATGAGTAGTTTTTCTAATACGGAAGAGATTTCGCGTGTAATTAACGCAAGATCAACAGTGTGTACTAGAAAGATATCCCAGTATGCTCAGCATTTGAAACAACAGTAAAGGTGTGTACTCCATATATATCTGTCTATCTTTAAACCAAATAAACGTTTAAACATTGCACAAAAATGAATACACTGTTTCAAAGTTGCATTATATCGTACACTCAACATGGTTTGAATACACTCACAAATTTTGACAATTCTTTATTTTTGACAATTCCTTGTTTTTTGACAATTCCTCATAATTGTAGCCAAGTTGTTAATCTTTTTAACCAAATCATTTACATTCAGAATTTGCAGGCAATTAGTGGTAATCTTACCAATTAACACAAATTTCTATAAAAACAAATGGTAGTGAATACCAAGAATTGAAAACTGAAAAGTGATTCTTTTTTAACATCATAAATAGGATATAATAATATATGACTAGATCTGTATAAAATATATACATTTCTTTCATTTTGTTTTGGGGGGATTTTTATTAATTGTTAGCTATCTTACATTTTTGGTTGTTGTCTTTCTTCAAAGACTTGTTAACAAGAAATGAATGGATCTAATTAAAAAAAAAAAAGGCCAATCCATGGATGGATTTCTAAAAACGCATCACATGCATTTTTCTTCAAGGGGAAGCATCAGGTGACGTAGATTTACGGTCAGTTTAATTGGATTGAATAAAAAACTAGTAGAAATAAAATGGATATTGAATCTTCAAATGAGAAAATTCTAAAAAGTTGAATTGTTTTGTAAAAGCTATCCCAACCCCCTCCGAAAACAAAAAGAAAAAATGACAGTTCTAGACAAACATAAAACAAGTACTAAAATGCACAATATTTTGATTATCATTACGATTTAATTTCTGTTGGAAATACATTATACATGTATGTTGCATCTACGAGAGATTTCAGATATTTTAATGACTATCGATAAAACTGCTCATTCACAGAGCTAGACAGAATATACTCTTTCACATCGACTATCAAATGTCCGTCTCTAAGAAGAACTTTAATTCAAATAAATATTTTGCTTTATGAATACACAGCATGAAATATCATTGGCAATGTGTTAAAAGGCAGCTTGGACTGATACATCATTAAAAAGCATCAGGAGTAATCTTTATCCACTAACCCTACCACGATAATATTAATATTTTTAGCGCTATCATTTGGAGTAACGGTGTCTGTAGAGAAAACTAACCTCGCCCCTTCAGCTCCTGTCCTTCAACCATTACATGGAAAGGTTGCATCGAGTATAAAGGCCAGAAAAATTCAATTTGAATGATGGTATATTCATAATAATATTCATTATAATAGAAAAACTAAAAAATAAATGGTTGTTGTATAATAATTACTTCTTAAAATGTTTGAAATGATTTGCATGACATTCAAACAGCTGGTTTATATCCTGTAAAGAGCAAATATTTTAGCGTACACAAATCTATGGGTATTCTAACGAGTGAAAATTTTAGCAAATCCATAGTACATTACATGTACTACAGTACGCACTGTAAATAAAACTGGTATGTTTTGGCAGACTACTCTATCATAGCATAGTCACTCACAGATATATCTCTCAAAAACACTTGTTTAGCAGTATACACTGTACTTGGCAACTGTGCTCTGTTTCCATGAACCAATCAATGCACCTACGATACTACGATTGCCAAGTGGCTTTTCTGTCTATTTTGGGGAGAAAGTTAATGAATAAGATTTTCTATGCAAGCACAATCAGGGAATAATTTTCCTAGCATCAAATCGCAATTTGCTGTGCATTTTAGCATGATTGCTATACAAAAATTGTCTCGTTTAGCAACTTTTTCACATAGAAGTGTACAATAAAGTCTTGAAAATGTATCCCCAATGTCTAAAACTGGTATCAAAATATGGGAAGTAAAATTATTCCCTGACAATAAAGTATAGGCAGAAATAAAAGTTTACAGTATCCTACCATTTCACACAAAAATGCATGTTTTTAACACAGGCTTTGATCGAACATATTGGGACTACTGAATTCTGTAATACCCATAGCCTTTGTGTAGGGACTACCCGGTTCCAGTAGTCAAAGGGTTAACTTCATTTGTGTCCTTCTTGTACCTGCACGAGCAGAAATTTCATTTTGTACACATCATAATATGTGTGAGCAACCTTTAATATGAAATCAGATCTGGCAGCGTGATGCTATGTATAACCTTTCAAACAACCTTTCCAGCCATTACGATTACTGATTGCTATTGAGGACTTGTGCCATATCAGCTTACAACATGCAGGCCTCTACAAATAATTTGGAAGTGCTTACCCGACTAGGCAAGTGATTGACAATTTACTTGCCCATGAGAATAGCTGCTTGCCCGAATTCCTTATTTTCGTATACCCTTAGGTTTTATGCCAATATGGAGCACATCTTTAAAATTTCAGGCATAGAATATGCATTAAATACATTGTAAAAATGGCAACTTGCAAATTTAAGCAAGTGGCTTTGAAAAATGCTAGCCAACAAAGCATTTTTACTTGCCCCGGGCAAGTGGGCAAGTGAGTTTGTAGAGCCCTGACTTGTATGTAATTTTTTACTTACAAGGGAAATTCAGCATACCAGGGTGCTTGGGACCATTAAAAATAAATCTTAATAGCAGGAATCTTCTTTATACCAGGGCTAAAAAAAAACAATCATAAAAGCTTGGACTATAAGTACCTTTACCTTTTTCATGGACTGAACTATAAACTTTGCAGGAAAGCTATGAATAGCTCTACAAGAGGCTCTCAGGGAGCATTTCAGGGGAGCTAAATGGGGTCTTCATGTAGTAAGATTGGGATTCCAAGGGGCTATGTAAATCACTACCACAAAAAGGATTTAAGGGGAGCTTTAAGAGAGCATAGGTCTCACTCTCTAACCTTTTTATATAGGAAATATTGTGATTTAAATACTTATACTGAGATTTCACTGTATTTCAAAAGGATTGTGATAGAGATAGCATGGCTTGTTGGACGGATGTACAACGGATAATTTGCCATGCTAGAGTAAACTTTTTGCCTTATCTTATGGTCTAGTGTACCTCAATTCTTTAATACTAATTTAAATTTATCAGGACTACAGAAAATAAAATATGTAAACTAAAATGATTACCAAAAGGACTGATCTTAAATATATATATATATATATATATTCTTTTTTACTTTTTTATTGTAAAGTCAAGTTGTTTAAGATTAACTCAATTCCTAATTGTAAACTTATTAGCACAATTGATCTTGCCAAAAAAATAAGCAAGGAATCTGATATAATTTTTTCATTAGAAATATTCATAATAAGGAAGCCTTTTCATATACACCAAGTAATCTAGCAGTCACCTTGGAAACAAAAAGCTACCTTCTACTACCAAATTTACACATTTACAATGTCAAAGATATATACATTCACAATGATGACAATACTCTTGAAGTCCTCTTTAACAAATTGGTTAGCTTCTTTTGTTACATTTACTTTCCAAACTGTCCAAGTAGCTCTGGGCTTTGTGCACGGCCTTCTTCCTCTCGCTCCTGACCGATGCATCTCCATGAGCATCGATATTGTCCAATTTGAGTACTTGGCGAGTGAGGAGTTCTTCAAGTTTGAGATACGCTTGATCAGTCTTGGAGCCCGAGAAAGTCTCCACTTGGCTTCCAAGCTGAGCAATGATCGTCATGATGTCAAATATTTCCCTCAGTTCCTTTGGATGAGACGTCGCCGTCTCCACCTTCTCTGGAGCTGGCTTTTGGTCAATGTCTATTGTTTTGGACGAGGCAGTTTTTGTCGTCTTGTGCTGCGTCGCCGGTGAGGTTCTTGGCGGAGAATGGGCTTTGCGAGGAGAGCCACGGAAGGCGGTTCTCGTTTGGCCTGCTGCTCTGGAAGGCACCTGGTTGTGCGATTGGCGCTCGGGGCTTGACGACGACGATGAACCGTCTTCGGTGAACTGCGGAAGGTCTCCGGAGACATTGACGTTTGGTAGTTGGTGCGATGCGACCCTGGGTGATCCCTGTTGCTTGGCGCCAGAGTGGGTTGCTGTATGCGCCGCAGTATGTGTACCAGAATGGGTACCAGAATGGATGCCGGGATTGGCGCCACTATGGGTACCAGCATGGGAGCTATGGTGGGCGCCGCTGTGGGTGCCAGGATGGGCGCCACTATGGGTGCTGGTATGGGAGCTATGGTGGGCGCCGCTGTGGGTGCCAGTGTGGACACCAGTATGGGCACCCGTATGAGCACCAGCGTTGGACGGCGCTTGTCGGTTGGCCTGGGACGCCCTCTGGCTAATGACATTCCCGTGGGGGTAGGGAGGCACAGGAGGAGGAACATGTGGGAAATCGATGCCCTGCTGATTAGCCCCACCACGTAGCACCTGAATGGGAATCGAAATCGGCGTCTGATGACCGTTGAAGTTCCTCATCGAGTTAGTCATACCACCCCGGAGCTCTGGACTGCTGCTCCCGGACGAAGACCCATCATGTTGCTGCTGGACGTGGATCGGTACGGTGTACGTCTGGCTCCCATTGGGTCTCCCATTGCTCTGCTGCTGCGGTACTCGATGCGAAGCCTCCTGCGGGGAAATGGGTCTAGCCTGGTTGGACCTGACCGCCCCACCCCGCTGCAGGACACTCGCAGACGGCTGCAGGGGAGCCCCTCCCCGTCTGCTCTGCCTGGGGCTGTGCATCGTGACAGGCCTCTGAATCACAGACCCCATCCTACGGGGGCTACCCGGACTCACCATGCTTTGATTGACAAACTTGCCGTCCACGATGGGAAACTCCCTGTGATGATTCTTGGGGCTTGCACCTTCTCCATGCTCCACGTGCACGGGTCTGTTCTGCCAGTAGTACTGCTGTTGGCTTGTAGGCGTCTGATGGGAGCGGTGGGGAACTGACTGCATGTACATGTTTCCAAAAGAGCTGTCACTCACAGGCTGAAAGATATAAGAAAATTATTTGCAATTAAATAATCAATATAAAGAATTGTCTCAAATGAAAAAGATTTTTCTCTTTCATCAATAATATTAGTATGACAACAAAACAGACAGGTAATAAAGCATCTTTTGAAGGAAGGGGGAGGGGGTGGTTGGTTTCACATGCTAGCATAGATTAATGTCCAAAGGTTTTAGCAATGGTTTAAAGAGGGTTCAAGAATTTGAATCAGCATATTGTATGCCCTCCCCCCAAAAAAATCGAGATAAGCTCTCTGGTAAAAAAAAAACATAGAAAACATATTGTGACAGTTTTCGCTAATGAAAAAATAAGGTTACATTTTATTCCTTTAAAATTATACATTTTAACACAAAAAAAATTGAATTACTGTATGAAGAAAGAAACAAAATGCTCTCTACATTCTTCAACAAAGCAAAGCACTTGTATCCATTTTAAACAATACACACCAAAAATTGCTGAGCAGCACTGGAGCCGAGAATCCTCATTTAGGACTAAGATATTTCCAATATTCTACATGAATTCTAATGCCAAAGTATCAACAAGAAATCAACAGTTTTGTATGGTTTTGTGCTTCAAACAACTTTGGACAGTCTTTCTTCTTGTCAAATCGAAATCAAAGCAAATGCATGTAGAATAAAAAAACAATCTGTCAATGTCGAGGTGGTTCAAACTTCAGCACAGAGAAAGTTCATAACAAACATGTAGATGCATAAACAAATTGTTGTTGAAACGTTGTAAACTTCAGTAACAGACTGCTGACATAGGTTAAAATAATTCAACGAAGAGCAAATTTGACGATACAAATTAATCAAGTTCAAAGCACAAATGCATATAGTTGTTCAACTGCTATAAACTTCGGTGACGGACTAGGTTGAAATGTTACAAGCTCGGGTGAAGAGCAAGCTTCAACTGGCAAGTCCAAAACACAGACGCAAGTCGTCGTTGAAATGATGTAAACTTCCAAACTGACATGAACTTAAGAACGCCAAGCTTTAATAAGCGCAAGGTTGATGTCTAATCTGCGACACTTCCTGCCAAAACAGGTTTGGCAACAACACTAGTAGTCTTCGCAAACAGACTCCATTCCCGGAATCAAATGAAAATCATTAGATATATCTGTTAAGTTGCCAGGCCAGGATTTTTTTCAGTAATAAGGAAATTATGTTCCTGCAAACTGGCCCTCATTCTTACAAGCATCTACAGTGTATAACATTTTTTCTATTCATTTTAACTCTGGACAATACATAATTTAAAAGTAGAGTTGGTTGATATAATGGAAATTCCCTATATTTTAAGTGGCGGTGAATGACAATTTCAAGCAACAAAATTTCAGAAAGAAGATTTCAAATTTGTATGAACATAAAAATATTAATTTAGAAACAAAGAATATCTTTGACTTTACATGGTAAACTTAGGAGAAAACAAAAGAGTTTCGTCAAATAATCCAATGATGGTTGAAAAGGAGTACTGTAAAAGCTGAATTTTTTTGCTAATTTCTTGATCATAGCTTCGAAAAAATTCCTACTCAATATGACAGGCATTCATATATGCATACACTGTCAAAAAAAAAAAAACATGCTAAAATGTCAAACTGGTCCAAAAACACAGTTTCAGGTCTGAATGCAAAAATATTGGCTTTTACAGTTTTGGGGTTATAAACAGAATTGGAATATTAATGGGAATTTCTACCACTCAGACCTTGCGCTTTATAAAGTGGGTTTAGGTCCATTCTAGATAGAGCTGAAACATTTTGTGGTTTCGGTCAATGATGAATTACAGATTCAAAAAATTTGGAATCAAGTTCTATCAAATGAAATGTCAGGTTAGGTTGACATGTACTTTAATTTTGAAAGAGATTGAATGTATGCATTTCACAAAGAAATCTTACTACCAGTCTGCTCCTTAAAGCCCAAGTTTTGGTAAAAGCGAATATTTTTGTCACCAAATTTTGTCTTCAAATCTAAATAAAATAAATAAAATATAGTATCATGAACATACTGCACAAAATATCGCGTGAAAAGTGAATGAGTTTGGGTAAAATTACACCCTAAAATGTGCGAAAAATTCAGTGTCATGTCCCCCGACACTAATTCAATATTTTTCTTTCTTGATAAATAACACCTACCCGTGCACTGAATTAGATGAACATTTCAGATTCTAATCTTTTTGGATACCTTTTTATCATGCTTTTGTAAAATCTCTGAAATAACATTGCATATGCCAGATAACAAACAAAATATTTTTATTCCCAAGAGAGGGCGCTAATTGTGATTTAACAGTCAAATTCAAATTTTCAAAACAAGTCAGTTCGTAAAAAATATGCTTTGGTCACTAAATGTGTGTGATACATCATGATAAACATCACATAGAATTCTAATTTCTTTAATTGTTACCAAAAGTCAAAACTATATTTGGGTTTTACAATTGAATCAGATTATTTGGCAGACCTGGATATAATCAATGTACACATATTACAATCTGACCTGTTTTTATAAAACTTTAATCCAATCTTTTTACTACAAATATTTTGTATCCATAAAAAAAATGAATAGCATGCATTGAAAACACGCTCTGTAGATTTTTTTTTTGGAGGGGGCCATATTCAGCACAGACTTGGATATAATGGAAACACAAAAGCCTTTTCAGCTTGCTTGTAATTTGATCTTTTAATACAAATATTTTGTATTCATAATAAACTGTATAGAATGCATTAAAAAGCTCTGCAGATTTTTTTTTTTTTGAAGGGGCCTTATTCAGCACAGACTTGGAAATAATGGATACACAAAAGCCTTTACAGCTTGCTTGGCAAAAGTGTAATCCGATCTTTTTATACAAATATTTTGTATTCATAATAAACTGTATATTTTTTTTTTTTAAATTAGATAATTTATAAAGCGCAGATACTATATGGATATACTCTACTGCGCTGTGATGTTAGGGTCTGTGGATATTGTTGCTAAAATAATGCATAAGTTACAAGATACTATTGAAAAGCTTCACGAAATAAATGAGTTTTCAACAAGCTTTTAAAAACAACTTCAGATGGAGATGATCTTATTTCTATTGGAAATTTGTTCCAAAGTTTTGGAGCAGCACAGCTGNAATAAACTGTATAGAATGCATTGAAAAGCTCTGCAGATTTTTTTTTCTTGAAGGGGCCTTATTCAGCACAGACTTGGAAATAATGGATACACAAAAGCCTTTACAGCTTGCTTGGCAAAAGTGTAATCTGATCTTTTAATAAAAATATTTTGTATTTATAAATATATGTATAGCATTCATTGAAAGCAAAATCTACTGATTTAGGTTTGCATGAAGTGTTTTTCCTCAAGTGTATATAGAGCTCTGCATACAGGGTTATCCACTACAATGCACTTGAACAGATCTCTTTTTTTTTTTCAAGCATAGAGGGAAAATAGATAAAAGAGTGTCATATTTGGTACATGTAGCAGTGTAGTGCATTGGGAACCTGATGATAAAATATCATTTTGCTTTTGCTCCTATTGACTCATGTATTTGTTTGTTACATTTTAATATGTTGTTTTGTAAGACTTCTATTTTTTTTGTGTGCATGTGTGTGTGTGTGTGTGTGTGTGTGTGTGTGTGAAAGGGTTCTGGGCACAAATAATTTCCAGGGAATAATTTTCCTGGTATTGCATCGCAATTAGCTAATACATGTAGCATGATTACTACACAAGAAATGGTTTGTTTACCAGTTTCACATAGAACTGTATTAAAGCAAATTGTTCAAAATATTTCCTCACTGTCTAAAATTGCTAATCCATTGTGAAAAGCTGAAATTATTCCCTGTATTCAGATCTTTACAGTCACATAGGCTCCATAATTCTGCGCAGCTACATGTACAATAACTTTTGACTCTTGGAGCACATATATTCTGAATATGAAATCGCTTTTGGACTTACATACAAAAATGAACGATGAACACTGTTTAAGTTAAGATCATCGCTTGTCCAAAGACTACTACATCAGCATACAAAATGCAATGTAGATCTTCCTCAAGATTTCATAATTTACTTCCAAACAAGCTCCAATCCCCGGGGAGCATTAGATCTTGGCTTTCTGGTCATGTGACACGCTCTCGGCGCTTCCACCTGGCTAAATCTGTCCCCATAACAGGAAGCGAGGAAGGGGAACCAATTTAGCAACGCAAGGAGAAAGGGGTGGGACTCCACAAAGAGGGAGGGGCGTAGCGGTCTGAGACAAATGTCAGGGCCATCGCTTCAGCAGGGCGTAGTCCGTTGAGAGCTAGAAAGGTAGAAGTGCTGTGTTGAAGGATAGGCCAGTTGCAGCCTTTTGGCTCTGAACTACTTTGACATCTGCTGACATTTATGATTATTGGGTTCCCATTGCTTTATTGATCAACTTGATTGCCCTAATCGCTCAAAAACTAGTCTGCAAAATCAGCCAAATGAGGAAACAACTATGACCCATAACAGTAGGGCACATGGAAACATATTTCGAGCACATTTTGAGAAGCTAAATCTAGTGCAATGTTTGTTCAATCTTGTTTGTGTCATGAAATTTGTAAAGCATTTTAGAGATTTGTTTTAACATTAAGCGCTATATCAAGCTTATGGTATTATTTTACATATATTATTTTACATATATACTGTATAAATGTTTACACATGCATGTATGTATAATATAATTCAGAAGAAAATAAAATAAATTTGACACATAAAACAAAAAAATATTGTAACCACTATTGATGTTAAATCATAATGGTGGATAGACGCCTCCCTCCCCCTATGACAACTCTAAGATATGCATACAATTTACATGTCAAATGTACTACATGTAAATTTAGCCTAGTACAGTATAATTTGATTACATGCATAAGACAATCTTCATAATCTCTTGATTCTCACTGTGGAATCTAGGACTACATTCTCTGAGAGGGGGCTATTCATATGGCACTTTAAGCACCTATCAAGTATTCATGACCATTTTGCTCTCCTAAAGCTCCCCTTAAATGCTTTTTTGGGAGTGATTTAATGAGCCCCTTGTAACACCAATTTTACTACATGAAGACCCAATTTTTTGTAGCTCCCCTAAAACTCTTCTTGAGAGCATCTAGGAGAGCTATCTGTAGCTCCCCTGCAAATTCTTAAATTCAGTCCCTGTTTTTTAAAGAAACAAATCAAAATGGTCATATTTTTCATAAACGACCATGATGGCCTGTAACATAGAAGAGAATTAATGAACTAATAAATTAATTGTATATTTATGGGACATGACTTGCCATAGACTTATGACTAATCGTTATTGTAAGTATAATTGCATGTTTTACAGGCATGTTACAGGCCCATGTTCTTACAAATTACCAATTACATGCTCATCTTAAATGTATACACATTCTACTGTCTATTTTCAAGGGCAATATAAATTCTCATAAATTTCTATAAATAGAGAATATGGTACAAAGGTGGGTCAAATTGATTTCCACAAGAATGCTCCATTGCACCTTTCATTCAGAACGATGAGTTGAAGAAAAAGAAAAGAATAAAGGTGTTGGTACTGCATGAATTGTCACACCTCCGAAGGGGTGAATTGACAAGTCACAGAGAGTAGTCAGTATATACATGTACATACATACCCACTGGCCAGTACTGTTTTACCCACTCCCACACATAAAGCATAAATGCATGACAAATGATACAATTTATGCTACATGAACATGTACTGTACATAGAAGAGAGAATGTCAGTAAAATAAAAAATTGATGATATCAAGACATAAGTTTACACAGGTTGCAGTTAAAGGGGAACATCACCCAGACATTGATGTGTTCTCAGTAGATGAAGAAAAATGTAATAATCAAACTGTGAAAATTTTTGAGCAAAATCCGACAATCCAGTAAAGAGTTTTTATTCACGTCCCCCATAGACAAACATGGGAATTCTCCATTCACTTTGTACACAGAACTGCAAATTTTCTTATTTTTCTATAAAAAATGAGTTCAATAATTTACTTATCTCTTCAATATGGACATTGATTCTGTATATATTATGCATTTTATGAAGAATGCTCCATTCACTTTGTACACAGAATATATTTTCTTATTTTTCTAGAAAAATGAGTTCAATAATTTACTTTTCTCTTCAAGTATAATATGGACATTGATTCTGTATACGGTACACTATACATTTTGGGATGGAGAACGCTCCATTCACTTTGTACACAGAACTGCAAATTTTATCATTCTTCTATAAAAAATGAGTTCAATAATTTACTTTTCTCTTCAAGTATAATATGGACATTGATTCTGTATACACTATGCATTTTGGGATGGAGAACACTCCATTCACTTTGTACACAGAACTGCAAATTTTCTTATTTTTCTAGAAAAATGAGTTCAATAATTTACTTCTCTCTTCAAGTATAATATGGACATTGATTCTGTATAAATGCATTTTGGGATAGAGAACGCTCCATTCACTTTGTACACAGAACTGTACATTTTCTTATTTTTCTAGAAAAATAAGTTCAATAATTTACTTTTCTCTTCAAGTATAATATGGACATTGATTCATATGCATTTTGGGATGGAGAACAAAATTTCACTTTTTTTTCCTTTACTAGGAATCGATAAGTTTTGTCCCAAAATGCATATACGAATCAATATGTACCTATTATACTTGAAGAGAAAAGTAAAATTTTGTCTACTTTTCTAGACAAGGAAGAAAATGTGAAACTTTGTGTATACATGTCAAAGTGAATAGAAAACTCTCCATGTTGGCAGCCATTTTGTGCTTTGAAAGTTGCCAATTTAAGGAGCCCATGATGGGTGGAAATCAACTTTTGAATGAATTGTCGGATTTTGCTCAAATGTTTACAGCTTGATTAATTTTTCTCCATCCATTGAGACCACACCAATGTCTAGGTGAATATCCCCTTTAAAAGAAGAGTCTACCCTAAAATAATATTTTTTTTTTAAAGAAGCAGGAAAAAAAATTGGTGAGCAAAACAAAAAAAAAGTTTGAAGAAAATTGGACAGGTAATAAAATAGTTATGGATTTTTAAAGATTTGAAAAAATGGGTAAATCAGTGAAAATTTCCAGAGATGTTGCCAGATTGATGACATCATGGGTGCACAACTAACCAGAATTTTCACTACATGTATATGCATGGTGCAAAATGAATCATTTTTACAGAATGATGCAAAGTTTGTAGGACTGTAAACATGCAAATAGTGGATCTACATTCTATCATGAAGATATCCTATAGTTAAAGTTTTGAGGAAATCATATAAGATGGGGAAAAAGTAACATTTTATGACATTGATATGAATGTGATAAGTGGTCAGTTGTGCACCTGTGACGTCATCAGTTGCCAATTTGTCTAAATACATAAACAATGATTAGTTGCCCAGTTTTTCTCAAACTTTATTGTTTTGCTAATCTTATTTTTGGGTAGACTCTCTTAAGGTCTATTCAACAAATATTGTCACATTCTTGACATTTCTAGGACTTTATTAGGTAATGCAAATAATTCTTCTAATAATCTCTCTCACTGATGAAAGGAATGGCAAACAATTTTTTTTTTGGAAGGGGGAGGGAGTAGCATACTGTAGCAAATAACAAAGCTAAAATTTTACAAATAATTATGTTAATTGATCGCAAATCAACTGCAAATCGGTTGCAAATTGTAATGTGCAATTTCTATTCCCGCATTCATATGCACTTCTTACAAGATGGGCATGAAACGATGATTTTGATATGCGCATTGCGAGCAATTGCAACTTTTGAAGTACACCCCCTTCGTCTTTCAAAGAGCCTCAGAAGATAGGTGGTTACGGCATTGGCACCAGTACCTGGCCCTATCAGCCCTTAGCCTTATGACTTTGTCTACATGTTGTGTACTATTATTATTAAGTTAAATGTGCATGCACTGATAAGCGCACATACGCTTCAACACAATCCATATGGAGCCTCAAATTACGAGGCAGGGGGCCGGCTACTCCTGCCCCATGTTGCTTCCTCCCTGACGTCCACTGCCTCTGCTATATCATCAAAATCCGCCAACTCCGACAACAACACCTCGAATAGCTACTCTAATCAGATGTCACGTTCTACCACCCCACAAGCCCATGGCTCGACGCTGTCGATCTCCGCATATTTAATAGAGTATTATGTTAATGTACGATGTCTGTTATGCGATGTATGCCATTATGTCAATGTTATGTTAATGTAATATGTAAATGCCGTCGGCCGAGCATTGTTGCCTGTTGCATGCGTGCGTGGACGGACGCACGCTCGGAAGTGGTCCACGTTGGGGCCTTGCCGGAGGAGCCGACGGGACGACAGAGCTGACCTGGACCCCAACGTGTACAGACGTGCTGTATTTCACCGTCTTTACCCGGGGACAACGGAAAGCCTCACCGACATCATGCATGTAGGTATTAATTATACATATATGTGTGCGTGATGAATGATATTTAGTGTAACGATGTAGCGTTAGTATATGTAGTGTATGTTTAGCGAAGTAATAATGTAAACAACTTGTAGGTAATTTAGTAGTAAGTTTAACCCCAATAGTATTTCCCCAGTTTGCCTTTAGTTTACCACTCGACCACGTTATTACAAAAAGAGGAAGGAAAACCACAAGTACAAGTACAAGCTTGGCAAATTGCTTATTACTATGCCAATTTACAGGTGCACTTCAGCAAGTTATGCACATCAATTCAGAATTTCGGCTACATAATAATATTTCATAGCTTTAAATTAAGATAAGGACAGGTAGCTGGAAGCTGGACAGGTATCTATTCTGTAATACGGTACGGTATGGTATAGGAAAACATTTGGAAATTGTCAGCAAAATATTGTCAGAAATGTTAAATAAACTGCAAAAATTTAGCAAAGAAAAATGCCATCACATGGAGAAGTACATGTTGCCCACCCCCCCCCCCCCCCCAGATAAAAGCCCTGATGAATGACAATGTTGTACCATCAACAAATCAGCAAGCAAGGAAAAAAATAACATTAACAAATAATTCAAACAAAAAAGAAGAAATATAGAAACTCAAATATTTTATTTCCACATGTTTGATTGGGCTCACAAAAAGGGGACAGTGGTTCCTTTATTTGCCAATAATAGGGGGCTGCATACCATTCAATCCCTAATTATAGACCTAACAACAAAATAAAAAAAACACATAAAATTATGGTAAAACGAGACATAATAATCAAGCAGTGCTGATTGATTTTTAACATGAACGTTCATCTGTATTCAACTTTATTATATAAAAAAGGCTGTTCCATATTGATTAAAAAATAGAAATGTGCCTACCTGAGTATCACTATCGACGGCAGAACCACTTGGTGAGCGTGTTCCATTACTTTCATTATTATTCCTTAAATTCCTCTGGTTTGTATGCTGAAATTGATCTCTGGGATCTTCCCATGTTGTGGCTCTCGCTGCATGGTTCACGAAGAACGGCCAGCCTGTCCCCGGGTCAGTCAACATTTCCCAATTTGTCGGAAGCGGATCGTCGATGGTAATTGGGCGAATTTTCGGAGGTTTCTGAGTGAAACCATCTTGCTGAGCCATTATATACTCCTTCCTTATGATCCAGTGTGCCTGTGATCTGACATATTAGTATGTCAAGCAATTTTTAACGTTTGTATTTCAGTTTCTCGCGTAAACTGGTGGGTTTTCGACGTTCTTCTAGAATCCTCCCGATCTCCGTACACATTCACCAATGGGCTCTAGCTAGTCGCATTTCAACAAATCAACGTATTTTCCCATAATAGAAACTTACTAGATGAATTGATGAGGCTCTTTTAATTTATTATTATTACAATAAAAAGCTATAATATGAATTTTTTATGTATTTTACGGAATTTTAAAGCATTTTTAGGGCAGTTATTACAAAAAGAATATTTTTATTGACTGGATAAAGGCTACTACTTATTTCACCAACCGACTTCGTTAAGAATGTCGATTGTGATTGGTCAATAATTGTAACCAAGCAAACTACTGGCCAATTAAAATTCTTGTCATGAAAACGGTCTGATCGTCACCATCTAAATACGGAAGTGACTTGGTTAACCTTTGCACGCAGCGCTGGCTATGACACAAGCAGCAGGTATGAACTGATGACCAAGCCGGGAGTTTCGGGTGGAATGTCGTTGCCTCCACCGCTCCTAGAGACCTGCACGAGCGAGCTGGAGGTGAAATATAACCTGTTCCTCCTACGAGTTTTAGTTGGTAAAGTAATTTGAGCTTGAGATGGACATCGGCGTTAGGTAATTTTTGTGCAGAGCTCTTGGAGGAGATTTGTTGAAGATTTGTTGAAATATTCTCCCTGATGAAGTTGAAATTGAACAGTTTGTGCGTTGTGCAACTAAGACTAAGAGTAAGAGTAAGACAGACTCTACAACATTGTCAAGCAGGTAACCTCACTCAGACTTTGTTTAGCTCGATTCATTTAGCATACGACCCAATCCATGATTAAAAAACCCCAAACAAACAAACATTAAATTAATTTATGTATCGTGTTACACATTAATGTAATTTTACTGATTGAAAAAGAGGCTTGAGATACAGGAAGTCGACATCTAATAATGAAGACAAAATTACGGTACCATATTCTTATGTCATGTATCATGTCTCTGACTCTTATTAATAAGTATACAGTATCAACATTGTGATTCGATTGGGGAAGGGGTGTAAGGTTGAGATTAATGATGGGTCTGGAATGAAAAAAAAAATCACTGTCCAAACCAGGACCAAAGCAAACAGAATATAAACAATAAACATTTAACATGTCTACATCTACTGCTGATAGCATATGATTCTAATTCCTATCCTAATTAGTAAATTACTATACTGCTTAATGATTATTTAATAAATATCCATATTCATCTTTAACAATGTTGTTGTTATGGTTGTCCAGGTGTCTAGGACAATTTTCTATTTTTTATGCATAATAATTTGGTAGGGGGTATACGGTATATAGCATTTTGTTGTAAATTAAAAGTTTTTAGATGTTTAAGAATGATAATTTTGGTGCTATAACACCTGTTTCTGCTCTGTTGTTATATCAAATGCAGTATAAAGATGCCATATCATAATTGTTTGAAAAAGTGGCATGTCAACTTCACTGGTCACTGAGATTATCAAAAATGCCCAGCGTCAGTTTGTTTTTTATTTAGCCAGGGTATGAAAAGCTCAATGCCAGCTAGCTTGTTATATTAGGGCTTCATTTGACATTTAGACTTATTAATATCCTTCTCATGTAACAAACATGACATTAACATTTTATTTTAAATTAAGAATTTTGATATTTGCCAGAGTATCGTTTAATGTCAAACATGAAATTCCAGTTGTGAAATGTTACTGTTTATGGATTTTGGCATAAAGTTAGATAGAATCGATCTAGGGTACTAAATGCCGAGTTTGAAGCACATTAGACTCTAATATCATGTTTTTCCCCCACAGATTCAAGTGAATCAAGATGAACATTGATATGAATGACCTCAATATTCTCCCTGATCCACCGGAAACATGGCAAGCCAGAATCAGTCGCCTTGTACGAGATGTCTTTCTACCCTACGCAGTTCCATATGTCATTCCTGCATTTCTAAGTAAGAATTTTTTTTTTATTCATATAATTCATTCATTAGCAATCAATTGTAAGTGTATGGAAAATTGAATACAACCAATCTTGCAATCAATTGCAAATCTTCAGTTCATGAGTTCCCATCTTACGATTGATATCAACTGTAAATCGGATATCAATAGGCTATTCCTGTATTTCTAAGTAATCAGGATTTTTTAATATAGGGCCTACATAATATTATCATCAGCAGTTAATCATAAGTGTATGGGGAATTATGTACTATAGAGATACAATCAATCTTGCAATCAATTGCAAATCTTTAGTACATGATTCCCCATAGAGTGACGATTGAAATTAAACTTACGATTGATACAATTACTCGGAAATCTTTATATCATGGCCCCAGGTCATGTACAATAGCATAATCAGATATTAAACCACTTTTCTTACTGGACTTACCTGTCTCTGTTGGAACTGTGTATGCAATATAAGTTCAAATGAATCTTTACGAATTTTGAAATTACATTTAGAGTGATAATACATGAGAAGAACTACAGTAGAACCATGGTGACATTTCAAAACAAATTACAGTATGATTAGACTAAGCGAAAGTAAAATTTTCTTCAATTTTTTTCCCAGTCTCTATTGACTCCGGAAAAGTTGACTATATCTTTTTGAAAGAGAGTCTAGCACATTGTTGCAAATTTCATCAGATAACGTTTCTTAAAACAGAATTGAAGAACATCGATAATGAATGACAAAAGAAGCTTGTGAAATTGCCTGAAAATCATTCACTCTTTTGAATCAATCTTTTCTTTTATGATCTCATTTTTGATACGTATGTAGGCTGGAAAATCCTGAGAAGAAAAGCTGTTGACCCTGACGATAGGATCGCGTCTCTTCAGGCCGAAATCAGAAGATTACATCTGCAAATTGGCAACTTCCAAGGTCACATCACAAACACACAGCAGCTGGAATACCAGAAACACATTCAGATCAACAGAGAACTTGATGCCATTTCGAACATGCTCGAAGAACGCCAGGATATATACTGCAGTCCGTTCAAGCGGAAGGAGACAAGGCTAGCGTTGGAGAAAAGGATGAGGGAGTATGTTGTTGAGCGACCTTGTGAGAAAGAGCTGAAACTCTTTAAAGGTTTAGAGGAGATATTGGAGAAGGATACTTACTGTGGGCCAAACAAAAGGGAGAATGGCTGCCTTATGTGGGTTTATGTGGACTTGTGGAGGACAAGAGCAAGACTCAATATGCAGGAAAATATCATTCTGAAAATGAGAGCATATGATACCATGAAGGATAAAGAGAAATGAGCAGAAATTGATTTTGCTACATGGAGATTATTTAGAATTCCAAGTGAAATCATTTTGTTAATTTGAAATGTTTGTATATTCAGTCATATCATGTGAGTCAAATTGAAAAGCAGAAGGGAGAATGGCTGCCTTATGTAGGTACATGCGGACCCATTGTGAACAAGAGCTAAGCTCAAAATGCAAGAAAATATAATTCTAAAAATGAGAGCATACGATACTATATAAAGGAGAAAGATTCATCAACAGATACTATTTTGCTATTAAAATAGATATCTCAAGTGACATGACCATCATTTCTTTGATTCGAACAATATTAATGAATCAGTCATGACATGTGAGTAACATTATAAAGAACAGAAGGAAGGATGGCTGCCCTATGTGGATATATGTGAACATATGAGAAAGATAAAGGATCAGAAACTGATTTTGCTGAATGAATATTGTTCGGAATTCAAAGTGACACAACTTTCAGGACAGGAACAGTCTCAATCTGTAAGAAAAGAGCATTCTTAAAATGAAAGCATATGAACAGAAACTGATTTTGCAAAGTGGATATTATGTGCAATTCAGATTGGAATGACCCTGGTTTGATTTAAAGGGGATGTTGTACAAAAGTTACAATTGATCGAGAGTTGCAGTTGATCGGAACGCGCCAATCAAAATCATTGTCTCATGTGCGTCTTGTTAAATAGGCATGCTGTGTGCGAATGAAAATGAGTGTTACACGTTGCAAAGTTGCAGTTGATTTGCAGTTGATTTTGAACAACACCCTCATAGAATGATTATTATGTATCCGTCATGTGCATTACATTTAATAATAATAAAGATAAGACAGTTCTTATGTTGCACATCATACATGTACCTTTGACAAGGTCTCAGTGCGCTTAAATTAAAGAGTTATAGAGGTTTGAAAAGGTGGAAAATTTAAGAATTTGTTGAATTGAAAAAGTAGAAATGAAAGAAGTAAAAACAAATTATTTTTTCATACTCATATTTTTATATAGTTGATATTTCAATTTCTATGATGTGAACCAGATGAGTATTCCATATAGATATCATGTGAGTCTTATAAAGAGTCTGGATAATTCAAGAATTATTACTTTAGCAACTTTTATTTTGTTATTAGTACTGCTTCAAGATATCATAAAACAAATTATTGCTTTATACTAATAATCTATTTCAATATTTCAATTGCTTTGATTGGTAACTTGTGACAATTTACTGGAATGGTTGATATTCATTAATAATGAAATTGTAACTTTACTACGGCACATCTTTTCGTGATATAATACATATACAGATCCATTTCTATGTGACATTACGTATAGATTTATTAACCTCATGAATCTTGTTATGTTAAACATTATATTCCTATTATCTTGAACATAATTAGAGGTTGTTCCCAGCCAAATGATAAGAATAATAATGAACATTTTTTTAGATATATATATATATATATATA
>BQKZ01003119.1:53239-71060 GCA_036244855.1 Temnopleurus reevesii
AAATACATGTACCACGATCCAAAAATGCTCTAGAAAAAGTATATGAATTAATGTGACCCCATCATATAGTACCTGCCCACTTCAAACTGTATGTTCAAACTCTATTAACTCATTACACTTTGAATTAACTTAATAAAAGAAGATATATATGTACCTGTTCCATTACCTTCAATGACATAAAACTGCTCCTTTAATCATACACAAGTTCACATTTTGCATTATTATTAATTACATTGTTAATTACCACCAATAGATGATGTGTTCAATATCATTTGGATTAAATTAATTCAATCAACAAACCAAAAAATTTGTTCACCCATGTGGCTCAAAATCAAAACAAATCCTGAAGATAATGACTAAAGTTTGTTCACCAAGGCCAAGGTATTAATGAAGAAAGAAGATACTGTAGAACTAATGTTATTCAAAGAGATGATTCAACATACACAAAAGACCTTTTCTTTTAAATTATATTGTTCTTTTTTTTTCTTCAAAAGTTTGAATGATATATGTCTCAGCCTTGGCCTTGAGATTTCAAGCCTTGGACTTTGATGTACATTGTAGACTCTGGAATTTGGGCCTTAACTACGACATTCTTCTTCATGTTGTGTTCTATTTCTACTCTAAATTATAACAAGTCAATATGTGAGTGTGCCATGGGCAAGATTTTATATGATTAATGAATGAATGAACAGATTAATGAATGAAAGATGTATTGATAGATGGATAGATAGAGCTATATGAATACTTGAATGTTCAGTGCAAGTCGGAATTATTTGCTCACGTATTTTTACTATAAAGCTCAAGAGAATTGGATCACAGTGAGAGATCACCAAACCATGTCTTTTGGTCTGAGCTTTATATAGATAACAGGTAAGTAAAGATTTCTAACTTAGACTGTATGTGTAATGTATTTTTTATACCTCATTAAAAAAAGAGAATAAATGTATCATCATTATTCCTCAGGAGGGCGAGTTTGACTGGGACACCAACAAAAAAGAGCAGATCCTCGCATCCTTCTTTTATGGCTACATCCTGACTCAGATTCCCGGTGGCATGCTGGCCGATCTCATTGGGGCAAAGTGGCTGTTCGGAGGGGGCGTGTTCTGTACAGCGATCTTCACGCTTCTGACCCCGGTGGCCGCCAGGGGTGGTTTAGCCTGGCTTATTGTGGTCAGGGTCATTGCTGGTATAGGAGAGGTGAGATGAACTTGCTGATGAAGGTGATGATGATGATGGTGGTGGTGGTGGTGGTGGTGGTGATGGTGGTGGTGATGATGATGATGGTGGTGGTGGTGATGATGATGGTGGTGGTGGTGATGATGATGGTGGTGGTGGTGATGATGATGGTGATGATGATGCTGTTGCCGATGATGATGTTGATAATGATGATAGTGATATTGATGATGATTATGATGGTCATGATGATGATGATGATGATGATGATGATGATGATAAAGATGATGCTGATAATGATGATGGTTATGAAGATGATGTTGATGATGATGGTGATGGTGATGGTGATGATGATGATAATGATGATGATTATGATGATGTTGAAGTTGATGATGATTATGATGATGGTCATGAGGATGATGATGGTGCTGATAGTGATGATGGTGATGGTGTTGATGATAATGATGATTGTATGATTATGCTGATTCTGCTGATGTTTCTTTTTGTAACTGCAAGTGGGTTACCCCAAAAAAAATTTGAGCTGCTAAACATATATTTCAAGGCATTTCACATTTTCTTCTTTTTCTAGAAAAGTAGACACAATTTTAATTTTCTCTTCAAATGTGATATGAACATTTGCTTCTGCACGCCTTTCAGAATGAATTTTGTTGATTTATTGTCTACTTTTCTGAAAAACAAGAAAATGGGTAATTCTGTGTACAAAGTGAATGGAGAGTTCTCTATGTTTTCAGCCATTTTGTGCCTGTAAGTTGCCAATTTAAGGAGCCCATGAGGGGTTTAGATAAAAACTTTGAAAATTCATAACTTTTTAATGGATTGTTGGATTTTGCTCAAAATGTCTCAGTTTGATCATTGTATTTTTCTTCATCCACTGAGAGTGCATCAATATCTGGGTGGAGTTCCCCTTTAAGGACGTTCGCCGGTTGAGTTTATGCGCAACTTGGCTGCGCAGGTCTGTGCGAGCATATCAATTAAGCGCGCGCATAATTTCGATTGTGACGTAGGTGCTGCGCCTAGGAAACGAAGGAAGATTGATTTGGATTAAAGGCTACTAAAGTTTTGCGTCTGGAAGTATTTTAGTCCTTTTCTTGTCTTTATCCTATTCTCTATTCCTCTCTCCTTTTTTCTGTTTCCCTTTTTCCTTTTGATTCGGGAGCGTTAGCTTTTTGTGCATCGTCTCAATATTATTGCATAAAAAAATATTCTAATCACATAATTTCTCACTTTTATTCTGAATAAGGTTTGTCTCAAAGTAGCATGTCATTGCTGTGTTTTCATCTTCATAATGGCTTAAATAACGTGCAAATACTATATGACCATTGCAAGACAAACTGAAAATAGCCGATACTATATATGTGGAATCTAATTTGCCCTACTGCAAACGGTATTATGTTAGAATTACACCCCCCCCCCCAAAAAAAAACGATCAAGAAAACACGCATCGGTAACGTGATCACGAGACGTTGGAAAATGCCCTTATTGTAGAATTCAGGTATTTGCTAAATTTCATCTTGCATCAATATCACAATATAATCTATTTCCGCAAAATTAAGTCAAACGTATACATTGCATACGGTTCTATTGTCCATGACACGCTCAATTCTTCGACAGTTTTCATATTCTGCTTAATAAAGCTGACCTTTAAAGTTGTTAATATACTTTTGTCACTTTCAGACTTTCTTGTTTGATAGCACACAATTACTATACACTCTTTTGGATCATATCATTACTATCTCAAAATAAGAATTGTCAAAGGGTACCGCAGCCGAACATCTGGAATACTTCGAGGGGCTGTGTAAATTTATATGTATTGCAATTTTATACACTACTCTATGTTTTGCACACATTTATTTATAATAGGGCTCTTCGGCCCAGCCCTTATCATAGAAGATAGAAGATGATAATGTATCTTTCACAGTTTTCAGTTATTGTTGAAATAACTCCGCGATGCCCACAGCCATGACCCTGGTCATCCCTACCTTCCCTGTCATTAAATTTCCATATAGGACAGCCCAGTCAACTCCAAACTCGCCCTTACGGAATACTGTACGTAAACGGGGATGAATAAGGACACCGTGGTGCAAGAAGGAGAAAACTGAGAATTTTTATTTCAAATCTGTTTCTAGCATTCTATTTAACCCTCTTGACTAAGCCCAACAATCTTAAACATAATTATTTATATGCCGGTAAACTGTCAACCTACCCATAATGTTAAAAAATTAACATAGTTTTCTTAACATGATCGTTATTGTATTGAACCCAACAAGCTCATTTAAATAAAATTAAAATTTCGCATATACTGGAATGTTTGGCAACATACGAAATTAAATTTCTTTATTGCCGAAAAGAGGCAAACCTTCTGTCGAATAGCTTAAAAAAACAACAAATAATAGGATTCCTTTATTGTTGGTTTACAATTTATAGGAGAAAATTTATAGGGATCGCAATGCAGACGGAATTGAATTCTCGAAAAGTTAAATCCATCCTAGGTTGAAGTTGACCGGACAATCATATATTATATTCCAATATTTGTATCAGATTCCTTTAGAATGTAATGCCCAACTCATTTCCGTGAATACCATGAAAACAGACACACAAACACACTGAAAAAATCTAATGTGGCAACGTGAAACGATATGCAATGAATGAATTTTTCCACTTTGCCCCCCCCCACCAAACATAGTTTTTAGACAAATAATTCTTCGCATAAGCCAATGATGGGTAGCTACCCCAGAATATGTAATTTCAAGAATAAAGCCATGCATCCTAAAAGAAGATTCTATTCCAAAAATTTTAAACAGGAGCAGAACGAAAAAGAAAACTTAAAAAAAAAAGATTTTGTATTCACTTAAAAAAATGGGCCAAAAAATTTATGAGAGCTTTGCAAATTTGATGACGTTATTGGTGCACTATCCTAGCCATCATGTTTTATATTCTAAATTCATCATTTTTACAGAGAAAAAAAAAGTTTTTTATAACATCATGCAAGTAGGGGATTTACATATCTGTTATGGAGATATCCTATGGACCAACTGTGCACCATGACGCCATCAGTTGCCAATTTTTCTGAAAATTTAAAGATTTATAAGTTCCTAATAGGCCTAGTCATCCTATTTTTCTCAAATTGGTTTTTGCTGTTCAGTTCATCTGATTTTTCTGCTCCTGCTGAACAAATATTATTTTGGGGTAGGCTCGTCTTTAACTTGGAATTCAAACTCGTCACAAGCCCAATATTCTTTAAACGTAAAGTTCATTTTTGCTCTTTAAACTATAAAACTGGTATTTCTCGTTAATTTAACCGTTTCGAAACCATGATCGAAAAATCACAATAATATCAGCATGCAACAATGTTTAGAGAGCGTATAATATTTTGCCCTGCGTCCTACTATGGCCCAGGTCCCTCTGTCTAGAGGAATTCAGTCCGTTTTGTGTGTTGTAATATTTTCCTCCTCCCCCCCCCCATTTTTGCCTTTAAAAACTTTTTGATCAACTCTGCCACAATATTGTTCTCAGTTACCTAAGGTACAAAGTGTGTTTAGTTGGATTGTATTACTGGTAAATTATATAATTGTTCAAATTGTCCAGCGCATAGAGAATTCATTTGATTTATTATGCGCCCTAGGATTGAGGGCGGTGTAAGTTCAGAAATGGACACAGGGCCACATAATAATATACACACTTTTTTGTGCTGACAGCCCTCTATTTTTCAGACTAGATTTCAAATAAGTATCCTTTCCTTGACCTATTCACAAATTATGGTGAAATTGACATGGATTTTGAATAGCTGGGATCATGATTTCCGACTCCTATCCGAATTAAAGGGTTTTTAGGCAATTTTGCGCGGTTTTAACGGTTTTTCATCAACTCTGCCACAAGAGGGCGCTGATATCTCGAAAACGAGCACACGACCCCCTATTTTTCAGACTGGATTTTAAATAAGTATCCTTGCCTTGACCTATTCACAAATTAAGGTGAAATTGACATGGGTTTTGAATATCTGGGAGCATGATCTCCGACTCCTATCACAATATAAAGGGTTTTAAGGCAGTTTTGCGTGTTTTTAACAGTTTTTTTTCATCAACACAGACATATTTGGATAAAAATTCCTCAAAAATGAGCACACGACCCCCTATTTTTCAGAGTGAATTCTGATTACGCATTATCTCCTCTGCGTTTCCTAAAATTTTTGTAAAATTGGCATGGATTTTTAATATGAAAAAGCTTATGTTTCTAATATTTTCATTTTTTAACAAAGTATAAGACTTTAAGCCCAGTTATGGTGGTACATTTTTTACGAATTAGGCCAAATGAGGGCGCTATAACATAAAAACAAGTATCAATTGTCATGGATTTTTAATTCTAAAGTCTCCATAGTACGTTTACAAACACAGTTTGTAAATATAATGCAAATACTAAGGGTTTGGGAAAAATTATTTCAAATTATATGCAATAGTAGGAATTTCAGACATATCATGGGCCAGATTTGCTGCGATGACGTCATTTTTTCAGACATTCCACTATGGCATACTTCAATGCCCCGTAGAAAAAAAATCAAGCACACGAACATATGTTTTTATTTGTGGATTTTGATTCCCCATATTCCAAAGTACATGTACGTCTGTGCAAAATTTGGTGAAATTGACATGGACTTCACCTTAACCGGCGAACGTCCTTCAAGTGTCCTCAGAGCTGAATATATTTCTGATGAATAACCTCAGTTAAAAAAAGACATAAATATTTCTATTGTTACTATTTCTTGCTCAGGGTGTGACCTTCCCAGCCATGAATGCCATGTGGGCCCACTGGGCTCCCCCGGTCGAGAGGAGTCGTCTGCTTACATTTACATATGCAGGTAAGATGGGAAGGGGATCATCACATATCACACATCTTAAATAGCAGGGATCCGGATTTTGGTAGAGAGTTATAACTCTGCCCCCCTTATTTTGGTCTTGGTTCAAAGTTTCAGCTCTTGATCAACCAGCAAAAAAAAAGTGATAAAGTGAAAAGTTGATATTATAGGGTAGAGAAAGATGAGTAATATGCAATTTATGCAGTTCAGAAATCAATTAATTTTTTGAATCTTGCAGATTTTGTAGGGTAAGTAGATAGTGATACTTGAACAATTCAGATATCAAAATTGTGATGAAACTATTATGATATGGGACTGTCATATTGTCAGTTTTCATCTATATTCCAGAACAACTGCAATATTCCTATTTTGTGTTTTTATGCAATTTGAGATATTTGTTTTTGTACCCATATACTTTACTGTTTTAACCCCTAAACTGCTGAACATTTTTCACGATGAAGTAAACTTCTGAAAAACATCGATCACTTTGATCTTTATTTTCATCATAATTTTTGGTGGTATAATGCTGGAATTTCAACAACTTAAATTTAAGAAGTGTACAATATTCAGGTAATAGCTATTGCAATTTTTAGTGAATAACCTGTCTTATAAACAATGCTTTGAATATGTAATTAGGGTCCAAATCAAAGTAAAAATAAAAACCCTGTATTTAAGCTCTGTGTGTATCAATAATGAGTAAGGAAGAATTTGACCCATGCCTGAATATATCTTTCCATTGTGCAATGCTACTGAAGTTTATAAGAATTCTTTTCAGCCCAGAATGATGAATGGTTGTTGACTACTGGTATCAATGGACATTTCAGAACATTGTCCATGCACAATAGATCTGCAGCCTTTTGTTATGCACACAAAATTGTGGTATAGCAGTTTCAAGTTCTGGGCCACTTTTGTGGCCCTTCGCAGTTTATGGGTTAAATCATGCAATTTTGTTAAAAATGTAGTTTTGCTCAACATAATGAATTGAATTGTTTTGAATCACATTTGCAATATTGGCTCAACCTCCTTTGACTTATATAAATTTTGGGGTCAATAAACATTGTAGGATTACTTCGAATCATTCTATCTTTCAATTATTTGTAAATTGGATGTTCTTTTCTCTACTTCTTTTCTAGGTTCACATTTTGGTACAGTACTAGCCTTACCTATCTCAGGAGTACTCTGTAAATCAGACTTTCTAGGTGGATGGCCATCTGTATTTTATGTCTTCGGTAAGAAAACTCTGGGCAATTTCATGCCTAAACGCACCAAAATTGTAGGAAATACATGGGGGCGATAAGCAAAATAGCCCTCTTGATAGCCCAAAAAAAACCTTAAAATTCCCAAGAACCCAATATTTTCAACCTTTTGTTTTCTATTGTTTTGGGGGAAAAATTTATTGCAAATAATTTTTCAAGCATAATTATGCTAAAATGAATTGATTTCAGCCATTCGAAGCAAAACTATGATTTTGTATGTGAATTAATTGAAAATACACAATTTACATTGACTTTGTACACAAAATCACGGTTTGTAGAAGTTTTGAGGCCGACATGCGTGTATGAAATGTTACGTAACGTTGAAACGGTAGGTCTGCTTTCCGTAAAAACGGTCTTAAAAGTTGCGGGAAACTTGAAAGAAAAAAGCCAGTGAGCAGCGTGATCAGATATTTTCGTGCGGCAAAACGATCACAAAATTTGTTGAGGGGGTAGGGCCTCCGAGGCCCCCCTCGCCTAATTAGGGTAAATGGTTGGGTCTAGGCCAGAAATATCTAGTTTGATTTAAAGCAAAACAGTCATAAGAGCAGATGACAAATTGTTTGAAGCAAATTGGACTATAAATTTAAAAAAAAGTTATGAATATTTCAATAACATTACTCAACAGTGTCTTTGCACGAAAATTGGCAACTTTAGGTCATGTGATATGATGTATGTCCTGCACTTCTCTGAAAATAGTTTATCATATCCTATTGTTTTAAGACCCCTTATTCCATTTTACCCCTTTTGGTTGGTAAATACATTTTCTATTTGAACTAATTGCTCCATATTTGGAATGGAAAATACAAACTTTAAATCAGTTAATTCATGTTTTTACAATCTTTTATTTGATTTAGGTGTCTTTGGAGTGCTGTGGTTTATTGTCTGGACTGCATTGGTGCATAACACACCAGCGAAACACCCAAGAATATCGCAAGAAGAATTAACCTTTCTTGAGAAAGCAATAAAACCCAAAGATAAGGTAATTATTGTTTATAGTGTAAATGACAGTATAAGATGTAAGGTAAAGTGCAGGAAAATGAAATGAATGCATACTTTCAAAGTCGAATTTTATTGTAATTGTTGCTTTACTTTTTCATTGGATCAGCCTAGATAGGTTATTTTGGCCTTCGTCATTCTCTACGTCTTTTATTTATTGTATCATTACTGTTTACTTAAAATTGTTTTACTGTATGTGTTTTGATTATTTTTTTTTTTTATTGATTTGTGGTAATTATATTTTTTAATTTTCTCTTTTATAATCTTCCTTTTTCTTTTTCTTTTCCCATGAGGGGGTGGGGAGGGATTTAATCATCTTGGAAAGATTTGTAAGGGGGTACCAAACTGTATCCAGGCATAAGTGGGGCCAGGGGAGGGCCAAACATAGTCCAGTTGAGAACTGAGTGTTCTGATAGCACCCACCTCTACATACTCGTAAGTGAATATGCAGAGGTGGGTGCTATCAGAAAACTCAGTCCTCAACTGGACTAGGCTGAACATGCCACAGGCCCCTAAATTACTAGTGACATCTTTGTTTTTTTATCACTTGGGCCTTGTCTATTATGATGTAGTTTTGTATTTCATCGTTTATTTTTAAGGGATAAATATCATGATACATGTAATTACATTGATGCATTTATATTTAACACATTTCATCCGTAATTTGAATCACTCTTTATTTTTGTTCCAATTTCAACCAAAAACAGAATCTCAAAGTCCCATGGTTAAAGCTCTTATTTTCAGTTCAACTTTGGGCCATCAGCTTCTCCCATTTTTCAAACAACTTTGGTTTTTACATGCTTCTCACCAATCTGCCTTCGTACTTGAAATTTGGACTGGGCTTCGATATATCACAAGTGAGTATGGAAACCTATCCTATTCTTTATGGACATTCTCATTACTTCTGTGTAAATCTCTTGTTATTCACATCAAAGATTTTGTCATTTTGAATAAACATTGATAATAGAGCAATTTTTTTTCTCATTAATTTTACTTAAAGATATCAGTATGAACAAATTATGAACAAATGATTGTTCTCAATGATTTTGTATTACAATTTTCTTTATATGGCTCGCATGATATTTAAATGGAATAGTCGTTCTAATTCTTAAACATGCCATGTTCTATGATTATGAATGTGCTAATAGTGACAAATCTGTTGATTCTAATTTAAATGATTATCTTAAAAGAAGAGCCTTCCTAAAATACTAATCTTTTTAACAGGATGAGAAAAAAAATTGGTGAATGGTACAAAAAAAGGTTTAAAGAAAATTGGACAAGTAATTAAAAAAACTTTAATAGTCTGAAAAAAATGAGCCAATGAGTGAAATTTTTCAGACATGTTGCCAATTTGATGACTTTATGCGTGCTGCACAACCATCATTTTGTTTATATAAATATGGTGAAAATTCATCATTTCTACAGTTTTTATCAATGTTGATATGCCAATAGGGTATCTCCATATTTATCATGAAGATATAGTTTATTTTTCTTAAGACTAATCCTGCAAATTGTTGTTCTTCTATGCAGAGTGGATTCTTGTCAGCAGTGCCTTATTTAGTCATGTGGGTTACAATCAACGTCGGTGGTCAGGTAGCCGACTTCCTAAGAGGGCGCTATATACTTTCAACGACTAACACTAGAAAGCTATTCAATACCTTAGGTGAGTTCACGTCCCCCACCAATTACCACAATAAAAGGTTTGCCAGAATATGACTAATAATAATACAAGATGCAATATATATATAGCTGACGTATCCACTCTGTGGAATGCTCAAGGTGCTCTGCATTATTATTACCCTGGTATTAGCCTGGCGTACACCAGTGCACATGGCATTTCAAAGAATAAATATTCCTACTCTGTACCCAATAACCTCACCTGGGTCGATTGCAGCACAGTGCAGACAAATTTCTTGCTGAAGGAAATTAACATGATGGATGGGATTTGAACCTACGACCGTCTGGTTGAAAAGTGAGAGTCAGAACCACTACACTATGGTACCTCCTATTTTATTTTCCTGGGAAGTGATCGGCAGATTAAAAAAAAAAAACTATTTTTCAGCAATTTCCAGGAAGAATTCTTCTTGGATAGAGCATTTTATCACTTCTAATGCAATCTTAATTCAGCTATTTTTCTGAGCCAAAGCTAACTTAGGAGTCATACAGTTAAGCCCAGAAAAAAAAAAGCTACCTTCTACATAAAAACAGGTAAACGGTAGCTTTCTCTTCTAGGCTTAACCAACCACATGCATTAAGATCATGAAGGAAGTGATAGTTCTGATTGCTTTTACTAAACGTAGTTATTCGCTTGATAAGTCCACATTCATTGAAACTTACTAGATGGTTGTATTCATGTCAATGAGGAAGTGATTGTTTATCTAATTGCGGAAACGAAAAATGTAAATATTTGTCTTTTATTCCATATCAAAACTAACTGCTATTTTTTTTTAATGATTGATAGGAGGGAAAACTTACAAATATCTATGCATGATGATTCAATAGTTTCACAATTGAAAAAATGAAATTGGAAAAATGTGATGATACTCAAAACGCTGTAGAAATTAATTACATATAATATTAATTTTTGGACAATGAATTTGCAAAAGTTTCCATTCATAATAATGTCCATAGACTTGTGTACCATAATCTGTCAAGATGAGAAAACAACAACCCATTAATATGTAAATTTGCCTCAAATTAAGTTAATTTGCTTAAATTTATGTCCGTTAAAACTTTGGCTTAACAGTATGTACATACATGTGTGTGTTTTTAAATTTTTCGATATCCTTTATATTTTTGTCTTTTATTATAGGTCTTGTATTACCCGCTGTCTTCCTCGTCCTAACGGGATACATCGGTTGCAACCATGTTCTTGCGGTAGCGTTCCTCACTCTCGCCGTCGGATTGGGAGGACTCGCTATGTCGGGTTTTAACGTGAACCATCTGGATATTGCACCGGCGTATGGCGGTCTCTTGATGGGAATTACGAACACCATTGGGACGATTCCCGGCATTCTCGGACCATCTATTGTGGGCCTTTATGTGAAAAACCAGGTTGGTGACATTGTATTTTAATAACTTTTTTGCTGGTGGTTCTTATTATAGAGTATTACTACATCCAATAAAATTTGCACTGAATTGTGGATGTGTCGTGGTCTAGTGGTTATGTCCTTGGACTTAAATCACAGGGTCCCAGGTTAGATTCCCATCGGCACTAATTCCCTTTGGCAAAAAATTTATCCACGTAAGCCACTCTCACCCAGTTGCTATTTGGGTACAGGTAGAAAACAACCGTCTTGTGGTTGGTTTAGCAGTGCGTACCTTGCAGGCGACTTGCTATAAATCCAATGGCCGGGTAATAATGATATGAAGCGCTTTGGTCTGTTTTAATAGGAACTGGTAAAGTGCTATATAAATAACGCATATTATTATGCTAAAAAACTAACAATGAATATTTCCCAGGATGGTGGGTCTTTATGCAAAGAAAACTTTTCATTGAAAAATTGCTCATATACTGAGTAAGTTTAAGATAAGCACAAGGGCTTGTAAAGAGCATAGGTTGATCAAGTGATGGAGAAAATTTTGTATTCCTGTACAAATGGTGCATCCAATTTTATGCATGAAATCTAGAAAAACTGAAAGTTTTTTCTTTTCTCTTTTCCTTATGTTTCCCTCTTCTCTTTCTGCCTTTCCCCATAGACGGGTGAAGAATATCTCCTTCCTGCAAAAATATTCAGTAGCTTTCCCTAAAAAAATTGTAATTTCTCTTGAAAATTGCCTAAACCTTGAAATTTTTAAGAAATGTAGTCCAATGAATTTCTATATATTTATGAAAGGCTACAAATTTGGTCCATTTTCTTTAATCATCTGAAGTATTTGCATTATTTTACCCGCTTTTATCCCTCTCAGTACGACATCTCGGAGTGGCAGATTGCATTCTGGGTATGCTGCGGAGTCTACATGTTCGGGGCCGTCACATACCTTTTCATGGGGACTGGGGTTCTGCAGCCGTGGGCCAACCCTGATCTCCAGACAAAGACATGCCAGAGCCCAGGGACCAAGAAGGACGCAGATGGTCTTCCATACTGCCAGTACGACACAAGTAATAGTATCAACGGAGGGTTGTCTCATACGGGGAATAGTGGAGTTATAATGTCATAATTTTGTACAAGATATTTCTGTAATAATATAATCTATGAATTGAAAGGGAAGGATAAAGGTTTGATCACTTCAAAAATCCATTGAATTTTATTTTTGTATGATTAGACTATACATAGGTTTCATTTGGAATAAGATTTTGCTCTTCTTTGAGGAGATATAGTATTATATCTACTTTTCAGTTGCAAAGGTTTTAAAATTGTTTCCTAACTGCTTCACATGGATGGTCTGCATAATTGCCAGTACGACACCAGTAATAGTATCAACGATGGTTTGTCTCATACGGGGAACAGTGGAGTTGTAGTGTCATAATTCTTCAAAGGATATCTCTTTTCTATCAAATCTTGCAACTGCTATGAATTTAAAGGGAAGAATATGAGGTTTGATAGTCCAAAACTCCATGGAACTCTATGATTTTTTTATGATAATTGGACTATAGATTTCAGTTGGAATTATAATTTACTCTCCTTTTGAGCAAATTTAGTAAAATATCTATTTTTGGGGTAGAAAAATTAATAATTTCTTCTGTGATACTGTCAGTGTGCCAAAAGAAAAAGTATGGGGAATAGTGGCATTGTCATATCATAATTCTATAATATTTACAGTTCTTTATATTTCTGTAATGTCAAAACCTCCCAACCACAAAAAGAAATTGAAGAAGATATTTTCTATCATTCTCTGTCTATTTTCATCACATTTTATGAATTTTCATGGTAAATCGACAATCAATTCCAATGTATTTTATATTCTTAATACATTTATAGTATCATACATTATTTCAGTTTAAAAGTTAGGGAGGTTTATAATTTTTTGGAAATGTGTGGAAATGTCTGTAAATACTTGTAAATTGTCCACATAGCATACTATCAATATTCAGCTATAACAACATCATTGCTTCATACTGTACTGACATAAGTGCCATAAAATTTGTTAGGAAGTTTGCACTAATTTGTAACATGGGAATCCTTGCTAACTGTTTGACAGAGATGGCTTGCCATATTATGATATGATAACAGTAGTAGAATTAAAAGGTTTAAATCTTTATCAGAGCACGAAATATGATTTTTATGAATGTAATGGTTTATTTGAATGATATATCTCTATTCAGCTAAAACTATTTTATCACTATTTTTGTATCTTGTAGTGTAATGCAGATTGTTTACCAAAATATTGTATATTATTGTTTATTCAAAAGGATTAATCCTCAATTGAGAATGGATTTATATGCATGAACTTGTTCTTTGACCAGAGGAACACATGTATACATACACATTTTCATGATGATGTACATCAATCAAAACAAAATTTTCAGGGAGTCATTGCTTCTAAGATGTCAGCCTACATGTATGTATTAAGATAGTTTTTGGAATTTTCACAGCACAGAACTATTTTAGTCAATTAATGACATTGAGGCTAATTTTGTGCACTTCAATGCAATCGTAAATGTGAAACATCACATTCTCTTACAGAAATATCCCCCTTTTTTCTCAATGTAAGTTTGCTTTTTACTTTTTTAAAAACTTTGTTTTTACTGATTTGTTGTATTATTTAAATGGAGTTTTTTTTTCAAAGTAATTATAGTCAGAGATGCCACATTTCAGGAAATTTCCTGATTTCAGGAAATGAGGTGAGATGCTTGTGTACAAAAGTATAGGCAAATGGCAATTTTCAGGCAATTTTCTCACTATTTCAGGAAATATCATCTGACCCTTGTGGCATCTCTGTATAGTACAGTCACTAGTAGTCATTAGTAGTGTAAAAGATACATTCCATCAATTCGGACCAATCAAACTCATTGTGGCATATGCACCTACTTATAAAGCCATACTGTCAGCCAATCAGAATGGAGTTATCAATTTACAATCAGTCCATTTTAAATTGTAATTACAATGTATTTGTAAAGTACAGTACTTATGATGCCTTCATATATGCTGACATATCCACTGTATTACAATTATATGGGTTTCATTTATTTCAAAAAAAGATATGGTGATTGTCTTTACTCAGTTTTGGTGAAATGGGCAGTTATGTAATGTTTTCATTGTCATTGTGGCATTGCATGCATATAAAATCAATCTGGGTAAGAATCCTTAGCAAGAATGAGGTTGAATGATCCACTTTTTTAAAAAGTGTTTTAAAATATTGAAAGACACATCATGAATCGCAAGGTAAGCTATAAGCAGACCTCCAAGCCATTAGGAAGTTTGAGTAAAGAATATAAATATTTGACCATTTTGAGAGTTTCAAGGCCATTTCAAAGGAGTTTTCTGATTTTCCCTCATAATTCTACTACACGGTCCTATGGGAAACATGGTTTCTTTCTTTCTTTTCTTGAAATCATTCCATTTGTTCCGTTATATGGGTTTAGCGGTATCCAAAAGCATGTATTTTTTTTCAATACAGTGGAAACTCAGTGTAACAAGATGATTGGGACCATCAAAAATATCTTGTTATAGCAGGAATCTCTTTATAGCAGAGTTTAAAAACAATGGCCCGTATTCTGATATCAGGTTTAAATTAAACTCTAGTCTAAATCTGTGGTTTAAGTATGGGTAGCCAAAAGTGCCAAAACTTTATTTAAACTGTATAATTCTTATGTTAACTGCGCTCTTTTCCCATGCTCTAATAATGTAGAAAATTATATAAGTTTCTATTCCAAGACAGTTTTTGAAAATATGAGTGCCAAATGTGCTGGTAAATTAAACACTGACTGATATAGATTCAAGCCTCTTTTGGCTTTCCATACTTAAACCACTGATTTAAACTCTAGTTTAAGTTAAACCTGACATCAGAATACAGGCCAATGAGTTGTAAAGAGCTGGGACCAGAACTTTTACCTCTTTATATCAGGAATTTCATTATATCAGATCTCTTTATATCAAGTTTCCATTGTAATATGGAAAGATTTGCAATAAACGTAAGTAAGAGTCACACAAATTGCGACAAACAATCTGATATCCTGGGTATTCAAGGGAAAATATGGGTATTCAAGGGAAAATAATACTCAAATTTGTGCAATCATCAGTTTTTAGAATTTAGTTCGAGGTAATAAGGAAGCATTGTTTCAATCATGTGAGGAAATTCAATGCAACACCAAAGCATGTGAATAAAATCTCTATTTTCTAATGCACTTTGAGTGTGGAAATTAGTGTAAGTATTCAATTAGGGCATGGAGAGTAAGAAAAGGAGAATCTGGGAATATATTGGTCAGAAAGAGGGGGAGGTCGATAAAGGCAGTCTAGAGAAAGACTTTCATGGGGACATAGGAGAGTGAATGAGGGAAATTGAAAAAGGAGAATGTACAAGATAAACAAGAGAGCAAGGGAGAGACAGAGAGAGAGAGAGAGAGACAGAGAGAGAGAGAGAGAGAGAGAGATAGAGCGAGAGACAGACATCAAATGTACTTTGAGTGTTGATTGCATTCAATGAGGGCATGGAGAGATTGGAAGTTTGGGAAGCAGGAAGGGCAGGAGGATCTGGGAGGGAATATTCGTTAGAAAGAGGGGAGGTAGATAAAGGAAGAATAAAGAAAGAATTTCAGGGGAAGAGGAGAGTGAATGAGGGGAAATTGAAAAAAAAAGAGGCTGTACAAGATAAATGAGAGAGAGAGAGATGGAGAGAGATAGTGAGAGAGAGAAAGACAGAGAGAGATGGAGAGATAAAGATGGAGGTAGATATCAGGGAGATATGAGAGAAATCGAGAGATAGAGATGTAGAGACAGAGCAAGAGACAGACAGAGAGAGGGAGAGAGAGAGACTGACAGAGAGAGGGGGAGAGAGATAGTGAAATGGAGGGAGATAGAAGAAAGCTGGAGAGTGTGAGATAGAGATGGAGAAATTGGGGCTTGATGCAGCAATGGAAAGAGGATGAAGATACCAACAAAAAGAGAGAGAGAGAGAGAGAAATGGAGGGAGTGAGGGGGAAGTGAAACTTGTAAAGAAAAAAAATTGGAGAGATTGAAAGGAAAGGGGATGGGCAGAGATAGAGAGTGAAGGAGTGGGTTGGAAATATTGATTGAGGGGTGAATGGGGTAAACAAAGTGGGAGAAAGAGAGAAAGGGGCATGGAGACAGAGCCAGCAAAAGGAGGTGAAGGAACTTGGTTAGATGATAGATTGCTGCAGTTGCAGGGATGCCAATTGCTCAGGAATATGCATTTTTTCAAATAAATCTGGGGCTTCCATCATAAATTTGCTACGACTACAACGATTTTTGCCATATTTATCACACTTTTGTTCAGCTGTTGCACATATTCACATTTTAATTTTGAGCTCATGCATTTTCGGAACATTCGACATTTTTGAACAAGAATAATCTTATCCTAAAATTACACAAACCCGTTTACAAGAAAAAAAAGGACAAGAAAGCTTGAATCTCTATCAAATGATAAACTTTATTCATTCATAATTCATAATCGATTTTTAAAACGATGCAATTATAAGAATACACTATTGACACATTATTTTCCAAACACAACTTTCTTTTAACTCAAAGAAAAGGCACCAGAAGTAAATCAATTTTTATGGAAATATTGCTATGGTAACTGCAACAGATAAATATTAGAGGAGAAGGGCATTTTTACATGAATTTTTATTCTTTTGTTTTTAAACTGGGCACTCTTAATAGTACTTCCTTATTCTAATGGGAATGTTTTTCAACAAAATATCTTTTAAAAAAGGTAAATCTACAAGTTGCGGTCTTCTGCTTGAAAGGCTTTACTTTATTATAGAAATACAACTTTTTAACATGAATAGTAAAATATCTTTTAACATTGCATACAAATATGATGTATGAAGTAGTACTGCTTGGTAAGCTTTAAAAACTTTCATAATTCATGTGAAATTTAATTTGATATAAAATGCTAAAATTCACTGTAATCTCTTTAAAGCTTTTCTAAATCCGCTTTTGATCTCATATTTATTGGTTGTATTCTTATAGAACATTTTGAGCAAGTTAAACCCCTGGGTCATTAAAATTAGCATGGGTGCTAACAACTGTGATAATTTTTTGCCATAAACCATGACAACTAAATCTTTTATGGCCATATAACTTTATAAGATAATTACAAGGCTATCAAAAGAGTAATTGAAGTTTTAGAGATGTTTCGAGTAACGACTGGCAAGCTTTATAGTGCGGTACGATGTGTAAATGAAACAGCTCCCGTAGGACTTTGTTGCCAAAATTGATTTTTTGATTGATTTGGCTTGAATAGGGTCCAAGTAAGCCAAAAATGATGGGGTTCAAATTTTCCGACCCCTCGACGCCCTCGTGGGGGGTCCACTTTGGCGCCATATTTACTGTATTAAAGCCAATGGAGGAAATAACGTGTTATTAACACTATTTCTAAGAATTCTTGTGCCAATTTCCGT
>BQKZ01003120.1:0-10956 GCA_036244855.1 Temnopleurus reevesii
CAATGAAATGAGAGATGGTGATAATGATTAGGATGTTTTTGGTAATGAACAAATGAAATTATTATAGTGATGATATAATAATTGATTAAGAAGGATAATGATGGAGTTGCTGTTATTAACAATGGAGATAATTATAGTCTTCTTTGTTGATTCAGAATCATATGATAATAAGTAAGTGATTGTATTATTGGCAAAGAAATTGAAATATGGTTGCTAAAACTATACATAACTTTGCAGAATTATTTCATCTTTTTTCAAAACACAGAATTATCTGAAAGTTGGTAGCACCATCCTGGAGGATACGAACCTTGATTCTTGGGATGATCTCTCCAAAGAGGTCCAAACAGAGACCGCATCAAATCTCATCACCTCGCTGGAGGAGAGCGCCTTTCTCTTGGCAGAAACGTTGGAGGAAGATGAGACGTTTATTGATGAGGAGGAAAATGTTGGTAAGTTGTCTTTTGTAAGATTAGAGTTTTGATTAGGGATTACGAAAAAAATTGAAACAAAGACAAAATTAAATCTCAACACATTACTGGAAGAGAGCGCCTTTCTCTTGGCAGAAACGTTGGAGGAAGATGAGACGTTCATTGATGAGGAGGAGAATGTTGGTAAGTTGTCTTTTGTAAGATTAAAACATGTGATTAGAGTTTGGATTAGGGATTACGAAAAAATTGAAACAAAGACAAAATGAAATCTCAACACATTACTGGAAGAGAGCGCCTTTCTCGTGGCAGAAACACTGGAGGAAGATGAGACGTCTATTGATGGAGAAAAGAATTTTGGTAAAATGTCCTTGATAACTTAGGATGATGAGTGGGGATTAGAGTTTGGGATAAAGGATTATCCAAGGAGGTCCATATGAAGACCACTACAACTCTATCACCAAGATGGAAGGAAGCACCTTTGGAAGCTTTTTTTTTCAAGTAAAAAAGGATGATATGTTCATCATTTCTTCAAAGATGAGTGTTTTTGGAAGGGAGCTTAATTAAGATTATGACTTGGGATTAAGTTTAGGATTAGGGATTAACCAAAGGGTTTCTTTAAGAGACTGCGTCAATGCTCATCACAGAGACAGATGAGAGCATCGTTCTTCCATTACCAACACCTGACAATTACGAAACGTTTGTTGAGGAATAGAATTTTGGTAATTGGTACTCACATGAATTATGACTTTGATTAGGTTTTGGATTAGGGTTTAGATTAGCATCTGGATTAGCATTTGTATTATGGATTAACTAAGGCGTTTCAAGAGGCGGCATCCATTTTCATCACATAATTAGACAAAGTTTGCCAAATAATTCCAAGGAATTCTGTTAATGAATGTTTTAGGCCTAACTTTTTTTACAGACTGGGTTCTGGTTTGATTTCTAAAAGGATGTAGCTGGCCCGTAAGTTACCTACTATCTGAACTTTGTGTCCAGTTCATCTTCCTCACAACAGGCAGTGATTCTGCAAGATTCCTCTATAAAAGAAAAAGAAAAGAGAGAAGAATATATAAAGAAGATATTTAGACATGCTTTATTTGTGAGATAGTTCTTTTAAAAGATTGGATCAGGGATTGTAGCTTGATTTTTTTACAAAGTAGAAATTATGTGGTTACCCTGCAGTGCCATTTTATACAAATAGTATTGGTCAGTCATTTTTCTTTTAGAAGGGGGTACATTTCATGCGAAAAATGAGACTCAGAAATGAAGTTTCATGTTGTTCTGTAATTTTACTGTTTTATTTTTTAGTTGGGGAAAAAGGAGTTTAGGTCAGGCAATTTTAAAGGGTCAGTTGGTAGAATGCCATCAAACAATTTTTTTTGTTTAGAGGGATGTAGCAAAGTCTTGCATGATCTGAAGTTTTGTGTCCATTTCTTCTTGCTCACAACAGGCAGTGAGTCGGCAGATTGCCTGACTCTTCTACCAGTCACTCGCTTCCTGTGGGGGTTGACTGAAGCAGGGTACTAGAGCAAAGATGAAAAAAAAAAGTTTTAAGGGATAGTTGGAGAGAAAGAATAAATGCAAGGGAAGGAGTTGAGAGTTATGGCAGTGAGATTGGAAAGAGGAGTCTGAAGGAAAGAGACTGAAAGAGAGAGTGAGTGCACAAGAAGCAGATAGATTGAGAAATGACAATAATAAATGAGTTTGGGGGAAAGAGAGGAGAGAGAGATAGGTGTGTGGAGCAAAATAATACTTGGAAACAGACATTCAAAACAATGGGGGGGGGGGGGGGGGNAAAATATTTTCCACACTTTAGGTTATAACTTTTCCAAAACTTGTTAATTTTTCGTACAATCTTTTGTACAAGATGTTCATGATATCATGTTTCTTTTTAAGTAGATTTGAAGACAAAATTTAGCGATAAAAATATTGGCTTTTACCAAAACTGTACTTGGGCTTTAAGGGATAGTTGGAGAGAAAGAATAAATGCAAGGGAAGGAGTTGAGAGTTATGGCAGTGAGATTGGAAAGAGGAGTCTGAAGGAAAGAGACTGAAAGAGAGAGTGAGTGCACAAGAAGCAGATAGATTGAGAAACGACAGTAATAATTGAGTTTGGGAGAAAGAGAGGAGAGAGAGAGATAGGTGTGTGGAGCAAAATAATACATGGAAAGACATTCAAAACAATGGGGGGGGGGCTGTCTTTCAGAGGGGGAAGCATTTAAAATATCCCTTGTGGGAAAGAAAGTTATATGAGAGGGAGAGAGAGGGGGGGGGGTATGGATTTAGACAATTAGAGACAAATGGAAATAATAGATGCATCGATGAACAGAAAGATGAGACAGAAAACAAATAAATACACACAATGATAAATATTGAAGTAAAAAAGAGCTAAATAAATAACAAGAACTGCTGAAACTGCTTATCCAATAATGGAGAGCTGTGGAGTAAAATGAAGTCAACAAATTGAATATGGTTAAAATACAAAGTAGATAAGAAACCCTTGATACATTCTAGAGATGTATGGAAACTTTTTGACAACAGCCTGTCGGTATTTCGTTTTTGCAAGTGACTTGGAAACGAGGTCATTCCGAAGCCAAAAGCAAACTTCACCTTTGGGGAGTATCATTGGAAACTAATTTCTTCGGGATTTACGGACTTTGGAAATGGAAACATTACTTTTGTCTCGCGGGAAAACAAAGGCCTCGCTCTAGTCCATATGTTCCAGTTCAACTCCGACTCTACAAGAAGGACAATTAGTGCCAACTTTAGACACCTCATCATTTTTTCCATTTCTGCAATTAATTAGGCTTTAATCTTCAATATATCCTTCTTGCTTCTGGGAGCAATATTCAAAATGGTTCAAAATGTGAGCCACTTGTTCTTTGTTTTCTTTGTCTCTGATGGATTTGAATGCAAGGTTCAAGAAGGCTATAGTTACCATGATAATTAAACACACTTGTCATTTTGGAGTAATTATAGGTTCACAGGAATAAGAACTATTTGTGAAGAGACATATATTATTCTTAACTTGATCAGTTGATTCAAGATGATATTATTTCTTTTGCATTTACAGAACTTTTCTTATGAGAACATGATTAATTAATTGATTAATTATTAATGTAGACACTGAGTGAAGTATAGAAGTTGAATGATTGAATCAAAGATTCCTAAAATTTGCACTTGATTTTCAAGATAATTGCTTTTTCCAAGATTTTTTTTTCATTTAAGAATATAATTAATTAATCATTCATATAGACACTGAAGTAAAGGAGTTGAATTATTGCATCAATGATTCTAAAATTTGCTCATGAAATTTAAAGATAATTTTGATATTTCAAGAAATACAAATTATACATTCCTGGCGTGAAAGATGCACTTCTTAAAATTGGCTTGTTCAGAACCCAACCCCAAACATTTTGAATATTTGCCAACCTTTTGACACTCTCGAAAGTACATTCTTGAGAAGTTATTTGTTTAAAGTTTTGATAAGGATTGCAAATTCATGATCACGTGGAGGAAATGTGCGCTGTGAAATATCAGGAAAAAGAAATTGGACAAAATAAATATAATTCCATTATATCCTATGAAAATAACTCGGGCACATAAAAGAAATTTACTTCCACATTTTTCTGCAACAAAATGTTGGACAGATGTCAAACGTGCTTTTTAATGATATGGAAGCTCCTTTCTTTTGTCAGCCAGAGCAATATTGAAAACTTGAGCAAGCAATTGATTTTTTTTCTTCTATTTTTTTTGTTCTGTAATTTAGTAGTGATGCAGTTGCAAATTCCTGAGGTGGATGCCCTATCTGCAAAATATTTATTTTGATCTTGCGCCAAGTGCAGGGAGAACTAAATACAATATTTACAGTATGGAAGGCATGATTTTATATTGCAGTGCTTGTATCTGGATTAATAATAATAATAACATATTACAGCATTTAAACACGACATCTCTCTAGTCGCCTATTCAGAGGCGCGAGACAAATTATCTATTATTACCCGGCCATAGCATAGCTGCCAAGAAGGCACTTTTGAATTTACAGGAATAATTTCCTGAAGGCATCCATTCCCCTCACCTGGGTTGAGTGCAGCACGATGTGGATAAATTTCTTGTTAAAGGAAATTGATGCCATGGGTGAGATTCGAACCTACGACCCTCTGGTTGAAAGGCTAGAGTCAGAACCACTACACCACAACACCTCTAGGGGAATTATCCTACTTTCCCTAACAGAAAATATTATGAAATAAACGAAAGACAAAAGAATGAGACAAAAAATGCTACTGTGGTATACCTACTCCAGCAGTTTACATTACTGTATAAGCAGAAATTTTTGTGGTGATTTTATTTCCACGAATTTCATGGGCTTGTCCTAATTCTCTGTATGATGCACATTCATTTGTGTACATAAAAACAGTGTAAAAAACGTTGAAATAATATGCAATCTATCAAAACACACAGGGTGCAGAATAGTATACAACTGGCTCATCAGTCGGGGACCTCCTGCCGCCATTTCGGCCCTTTAACCTCGATATGGCTATGTGGCAGGAGGCGGGCCAGCAGCATCTTTCGATGCCACCACCAGTTGCTTAATGTACCAGTTGCTCAATGTACTAAACTAGTCCAAAATCAAGAAAGTATCTGTATGCTAAAATATTGGCTTATACAGTTCCTTTTCACTATCAAGAAAGGACCAAATTTAACTTGATAAGAGAGATTGAACTTTATTTCTAGATGTTTTTATGTTTCACCCATTTGATTACCAATTTTTATGACAAAGAACTGCAGTAAATATATCGTGGGCTGCACTTAACCCAGGTTAGATAAATGGGTGTCTGGCAGGAATTTATTCCTTGAAAAGATTATGCACCTAATAGCTGCACTGCTAAAGCCAGGGTAATAAAGCTGAGATTGTAGAGCACTTAGGGACTTCTCATGAAGACATGATATGGGCTATATAAAAGCAGTTTATTATTAGATGGCTTAGATGGCTTGTTTTTAGGATGGGTGTTAGTTTCGTCTGATCTCAGGAAAAACAACTAGCAATGGGTATTCCCACTGTAGATAATTCTAGTTGTGTTTTGGAAAATAAATGCCAGGATATCATTTGTTTGGAACATTTGACCCTGGAAGAAAAGGGACAACTTGAAAAATGAAACCTGGTTGTGTTTATAATATCCCTGGTGATTGTCTTTTGGTCCAGACATAACAAACTCTTCCTTTCTCTTTGCTATTAATGGAGAGATAGATGATTTTTGAAGAAGAAAAAATATGATGAATTGGACAACATACGGTGATAATTGAAAACTGTAGGTGACCAGAAAATGATTGTTTTACCCTGCATTCAGGTGCAACTTAGTTTATGCTGGAATTTGATTTAAAAAAAAACTAAAGAAATTATAGAATTGGCTGACCAATTACGGAGCATTTTTTTTGCTGTTGTATAGACCTGCTGCATTATTTGTTCATATTTTTTGTTGTTCCAAACAGGAGATCTATAACAGAAAATATTTTGAGCAAGATACGATAAGCTATTGTTTCATGTAAATTTTATCATTGATCTGTTTTGGGTGTTTTGCTCTTTTGATTATAAACCAGTTGAACAAAAAATTATAAACCATTTCTTAGTGGAAAGTACTCTTTCAAAGCTTAGGTGACACAGCATTTTTCCAAAACAGCTAACTAACTATGAGTAAGATAAGGTAAGCCATTATATGTAAATTTGTGGTTCCGTTTTCCCCATCATGTTCTTATGATTATAAATTATTCAGAGCTGAAGACTTTAAATTAATCCTTAACCCAGGATGATAAACACATTTTGGATTTTTTATTCAGAATTTTTGTAAGAATAAACAAGATTAATGAGCAAAAGGAGAAGAGAAAATATGCATAAGATTAGACAATAAGAAGATAATGGTGTAACAATTTGAAGTATGACAAGTAGAATTTTCGAATGAAAATATGGCAGTTAAAGCGATAGACCAGTTTTGGCAGGAGGGCGCTTCAGTAGTTTGCGAACTGCAGTAAAATTATTACCATAATGCAGTTTTTCAATAGTAAATTAGAGCATGTTCATAGTTTGTTTGAATGAAATCGACCTAGAAATGGCTTAATTATTGCAAAATAAAAAATCATGCTGCGGTCGTACTCCCTTACAGAACATGCTTTACATACAAAATGAACGCGAACTCACACACCGCAGACAATACCACCAATCGCACCGCCCATTTCAGGCCGACGCTCCCCCGTGCTAAAGCACTTAGCACACCCGTATGAATAATGGCTGAATGACGTGTTCGACGTAAAATACACAGAATACGAGCAAAAATGTACTCCTTATATCATACACAGATATATTTAGGCATGTAAAGCAACTTGTGAATACATCAGCTCGTTTAACATCAATTTCTGCATCCCGGTCATTACGAATCTATACCTTTAAATAAGCAACGCAGAATATTTGAATATCAAAATATTTCATGCAGATTATCAACTTTAAAACTTTTTAACATGTTACTTGGCTATGAAGATTTAATTTCTAAAAGGAGAATTTAACATATCAGTATTGCCACTTCAGGGAAGGAATAATGACTGAATTTTGCTACAAAATAATTTCTGTCTTGATTGGGTTAAAGCTGGGGATTATTCTTCTATAACTATGAAAGGTCACAAGCAGTGGCACTGGGGCTTTAGGTACAGCTACTAATGAGTGGAAAGCAAGCTTTTTATAGCAAAAAGTGAAGCATGTTATCTCTTCTCAAGGACTTTACTAAGCAGGTGAATTAATGAATGGTAGTTGCGAACAAGATTCTATAAGCTATACTAATTAATGCTTCCGAGTATGTGCCATAGTGTGTCAGGTTCTGATGACTAGTGAACATTGGGGATAGAAGACTAAAGCTTTGCAAATCATTATTTTGATAGCGAAAGTGAAAAGGTTCATAAAATGTTCAAGGTTTTTCTCCAACAGATGATGAGTATGAGTAGATAATAAGTTATTACAACCTACTACTATAATGTATTAAAGATGATATTTAGGGTTTGCCTGTCACAGAAAATCATTCACATATAACTGCACTTAAATGAGAATTTTAGAACTAAAATGCATTTTACGGTACACAGTACGTATTGTTGATATGTCCGGTTTTCTTTGTGTTCATATGATGGCCCTAAGTTAGTAAGGTAGTTCATAAAATCAACGATAATATGCTGACATGCGGAGAGCAAAGACTTAAATGTCTGCGTCTCTTTTTTTCACAAACAAATCTCCCATCATGACACACATACTGACAGACATACAACAGGGACCAAAGCATGATTTTTCATGTTTTCACTCTACATTAAGATTTGATAGATAATAATTAGATGTCCTTTTTAGTTTTTTTACTGTACAAACAAGTCAATCTTGTCACATTTAATGACAGACATACAACACAGACCGAATCATGATTTCTTGTTTTCACTGTAAGATAATAAATGAAAATGGCGACGACAGCCATAAAGGCTCTGCTTTTTATCAGTTTTTATTTACTTATTGCTTTTTGCTGAGCATTAAAGTATAACAGAAACAAATGGTGATGAGAGCCCACCAGAGCCTCTGCTTTGCATCACATTTTATCTTCTCTTTTATTGTCTTCATGACACATTTTGACTTAGCAGATACAAATAGTGAGAACAGCGAAAAGGGCCTAAGCTTTGTTCATATCAAATTTTATGTTATGTATTGATTTGGACTATTCATTGGGATTTGATAGATACAAATAGTGATGGCAGCAGAAAAGGATCGGATTTGTATAATTTTTTTTAATGTTCTTTTATTGCTCTTTACTATACATTGTATAGAAGTGTCTTAGGGGGTGTTGCTCAAAAGTTGCAATTGATCGCAAGTTGCAATTGATCGGAACGCGCCAATCAAAATCATTGTTTCATGCGCGTCTTGTTAAATGCACATACCGTGGGCGAATGAAAATGCGCGTTACAATTGGCAAAGTTGCAGTTAATGTGCAGTTGATTTTGAGCAACAACCCAATAGTGTTGTTGTTCTGATGTGCACCTTTCAACAAGCGGCTGACAACGACCTGTGGCATGAATTCTTTATAGCAGGAAATTCATCGACATAGTACTGCACTCAATCCATGTCAGACGAAAGGGTCCCTGGCAGGAATACTCATTCCCTGACATGACATGTATTTTGGTGTGCTCCAGACTAAAGCCAGTGTGATAATAATACAGATGCGTTCTATGAATTGCATGTAATATTATCACCATTATGAGAATTAAGAGATACGAATGCTGATGACAGCCACAAAAAGGCTCTGCCTTATTTAAACTTTTCAAGGGTTTCCAGAGCAATGTGCGAGGAAATAGATAATAGCTCTGAAGAGATCACCTCTGTCTGTGTTTTTTCTTACTGATAAATGCATTTCCTTACACATTTGCATTCGTGTCCCCCAACATATACCAGATATATGAAGACAAAAATAGATATAGTAATACTAATAGCTGTTAGCTTAATGAGCTTAATTTATTTTTGGTTGCTTGTAGGCCTACATCTTCTTGCAGAGTTCTCTCTCTACCTGGTAAAAATGGAAAATGATTTCCACATGTTTAGTCGGGGGAAAAGTCAGGGAATTTGATCTAAACCCTCAACTCAGGGAAATGACATAACAAAGTGCTTCATATATTCTCTTACAGACAGTCATTAATGTCAGAAATTTTAAATCATCCTGCCATATTTCTAAAAATTTGATTCAACTTGCATCAGATTTGATTGATACCAAAAAATAAGGAAAAATACTACATAATAATGATATGGAGAGATTTATATAGCACCATTACTATACTAAATATATTCAGCTATGCTAGCTTTTGTTAATTGCTGTAGAATACCTGCGTTGGTGGGATGGGAGTTCACGGATAATTAGATTGGACATAAAAGCTATAGGGACTGAGAATATCTTCAGAAGATAGTTTGATATTTTACATTTACAGTATAAAAATGAATAGTTATCATTGCCTTTGTAAGACGGTCTTGTCAATTTGCTTTCAGAGACGGCCAGTTGCTTCACGAAGCGACTTTTACTATTCCCTCTGTCAAAACTAATGAATTAAGCTCGGTGTAGACGCGACAAATTTACCACTCAGTATCTTTGAAGTGCCATATTAGATGAGACGATATGGCAGAATATCTGTGGAGAGAGATAGGGAAGTGGAATCGGCTGTGATTTCTAGAGGTCAACTGTCCCCTCTGATCAGAGCCTGCGTCTTGATCGCTCGTCAATTTGTTCGAAGAAGGAACAGGTTGGTTGATAGAAGTGACAGAAGGAAGGGAGAAAGAAAGATATAAAGATGGGGAAAGACAGAGGTAGGAAAAGATAATGTTGCTATGTATTCCTCAATCAACTGTCCCATTCAATCAAATTCTGCGTCTTGATTGCTCATCAGGTTGTTAAAACAAGGAACACGTTGGCTGGTTGTAGGAGTGATAGATAATGGAGTGATAGAACGAGACATTGATGGAGAGAGGGAGAGTGAGAGAGAGAGCGATAGGAAAACGAGAATGGGTTCTGGAGGTTAACTGTCCCCTCTGTTCGGAGTGTGCGTCTTGATCGCTTGTCAGTTTGTTCGAAGAAGGAACAGGATGGTTGGAGGAGAGGCAGAAGAAAGGGAGAAAGAAAAATATACGGATGGAAAGGGAGAGAGATAAGGAAAAATGATTTTACTGTGATATCCAGGGTTCAACTGTCCCCTCTGTTCGGAGTCTGCGTCTTGATCGCTTGTCAGTTTGTTCGAAGAAGGAACAGGATGGTTGGAGGAGAGACAGAAGAAAGGGAGAAAGAAAGATATTAGGATAGAGAGAGAGAGGGGGGGGAAGAAAATGTGCTGTGATATCCAGGAGATAGATTTTCCCCTGTCCTTATCACTCTTTAGTTTGTTCGAAGGAAGAAGGAACAGGTTGGTTGAAGGAGTGATAAAGCTAGTTCAGAAGGAAGAGAGATGAAACATTGATGGAGAGAGAGAGAGATAGGAAAAGATTATTTTGCTATGTTTCCAGGGGTTAACTGATCAGAGTCTGCATCTTGATCGCTCATCAGGTTGTTAAAACAAGGAACAGGTTGGCTGGTTGTAGGAGTGATAGATAATGGAGTGATAGAACGAGACATTGATGGAGAGAGGGAGAGTGAGAGAGAGATAGAAAAACAAGAATAGTTTCTGGAGGTTAATTTTCCCCTCTGTTCGGAGTCTGCGTCTTGGTCTTGATCGCTCGACAATTTGTTCGAAGAAGGAACAGGTTGGTTGATAGAAATGACAGAAGGAAGGGAGAAAGAAAGATATTAGGATAGAGAGAGACAGAGAGAGAGATAGGGAAAGATAATTTTGCTATGTATCCAGATGTTAATTGTTCTCTTGTTCTCTCTGATCAGAGTCTGCATTTTGATCACTCAACAACAGGTGGTTGGATGTAGAAGTGACAGAAGGAAGGGAGAAAGAAAGATATTAGGATAGAGAGAGAGAGAGAGAGAGAGAG
>BQKZ01003120.1:11040-46401 GCA_036244855.1 Temnopleurus reevesii
GGGGGAGAAAAACACCCCTATCTGTCTTGATCACTCTTTAATTTGTTCGAAGAAGGAACAGGTTGGTTGATAAAAGTGACAGAAGTAAGGGAGAAAGATATATATAAGGATTTTAGGGATAGAGAAAGAATGGAGACAGTTTCCCCCCTCCCGTCTTGCTTGACTGTCGGTTAGTTTGAATAAGATGAAGACTGTAGATGTGACAGAAGGAATGGAGTGAGAGAGAGAGAGAGGTAGGGAAAGAGAAATTACTTTTATATCCAGGGATCAGCTGTCCCCTTTGATTGGAGCATGTGTCTAGATTTCTTGTCAGTTTGTTCGGAAGAAGGAACAGGTTGATGTCTTCTAGGTAAGATCGATAGAGTGAGGGAAATACAAAAGGCTTTGACAGAAAGTGAGATTCAGATGAGGGACAGAAGAGAGAGAGCATGCAAGCCAGTGAGGTGAAATCAGCCGATTATAGCTGTCCCCTCGATTCAAAGTCTGTGTCGCGATCGCTTGTTAGTTTTGTTCGAAGAAGGGACACGTTGTAGGATGGATAGACCAAGAAAATTAGGAATGGGTTGGATAGAGAGGTTAAATCGGAAGAGGGTGGGGATAAAGAAAGGGGGAGTGAGAGATAGACAAGAATAAATAGACACAGTGAGAGAAAGGTAGATAGAGAGATTGAGAATGAGGTAGAATGGGGAAGAGAGAGAGAGAGAGAAAGAGAGAGGGTAGAAGAGATAAGAAAGAAAGTCATCGGAGAGAGGGATAGAGCAATGAGATGAATTGAGAATCAAAAGTAATTTCAAAGTTGGTGAAAAATTGATAACAGACTGAAAGGGTCTCCTGTGAAAAGCAGTTTAACCTTTCGAATACCAAATTCTGTAATTCCCATAGACTTTGTGTACGGACTACCTGGTTCCAGTAGTCAATGTCTTGCGAACTTATACAGTAGAATAGGATGAGACCAGGGCATCTCGGTGGGGAAGGGTGTAGCCAACTAACCGTGCGATACCGTGTATTCCTGGCAGCGGTCAGAGGAAGCCAGGCGGTCCCAGGTGTACAAACGTCACGTCTTATTTAATCCAGGTGTCAAGATTGTCTGCCGTCTCAAGGAGTCCCTTTCCTGTGACATATCTAATGCCATTTTCACGGTAGCGTTTCCCCTTCAGCCAACCCATTTTGGATAGATGCAAATTTTACGCAGTCTGTATACACAGACATATCTCGTGCCATTTTCACTGGAGTTTCCCTCCTTTAGCCCATTTAGGATAGGAATCGCTTTTCTCTCGCCAGTTTGCAGTTTGAAACAAATTGGCAGCGTTAAAACATGTTGCATACAAAAATAATTGTACTCATTATGATTTATCCTGCTTCATTGGCGTCAATCAAATTATTCTCCTTTAATTCTAGTATTAAACAAAAAGTTTATAGTGGAAGAGATGAGAAAGACCCCATTTACATTAAATTTTAAGCCGGCCTAATTTGGTGATGATCACAATATTTTGACTGGCTTCGGACCATTCCAAAATTGGTCAGGCGATGTTACCAATAGAGTGACAGGGGGAGTACAGAGAGAACAAAAATGAGTGGGGAAAGATAAAAAAAGATGAGGGTTAGAAAGATAGTGACAAAGAAAGGGGGTAATGAGATTGGTAAAGGGTTTTATGTGTGAATATCTTCTTCTTCTTCTTCTTCCAATGTGAGTACATTCCTTTGGAAAGAGTAATATCGTACTTTGTGCGGTGCTTGTGTGTCGTGTTGTATTATTGAGCTCCAAATTAGACTTTATTTATACAAAAGTTTGTGCTGAAAGTGCTCCTTGTGCGAGTAAAAACGGACTCCTCCTNATGGCTTGCGAACTTATACAGTAGAATAGGATGAGACCAGGGCATCTCGGTGGGGAAGGGTGTAGCCAACTAACCGTGCGATACCGTGTATTCCTGGCAGCGGTCAGAGGAAGCTAGGTAATCCCAGGTGTGCGAACGTCACGTCTTATTTAATCCAGGTGTCAAGATTGTCTGCCGTCTCAAGGAGTCCCTTTCCTGTGACATATCTAATCCCATTTTCACGGTAGCGTTTCCCCTTCAGCCAACCCATTTTGGATAGATGCAAATTTTACGCATTCTGTATACACAGACATATCTAGTGCCATTTTCACAGGAGTTTTTACCCCTTTGACCTAGTGAGGATAGGAATCACCTTTTCGCTCACCAGTTTGCAGGATTGAAAAAAATTAAATACAAAAATAATTGTACTCATTATGATTTAGCCTGGTTAATTGGTGTCCACCAATTGAACTCAAGAATTTTTTTCCTGTGACATATCTAATGCCATTTTCACGGTAGCTTCTCCTCTTTTAACCCATTTAGAACAGGAATTACAATCCCTTTTCTGTCTCAAAATGGCTGCGTTAAAACAATTTGCAAAGAAAAATAATTGCACTCATTACGATTAAACCTGGGTAATTGGTATTAGTATTAAAAAAGAAGTTGATTAGATCATAGTGGGAGAGATGAGAAAGACCCCATTTACATTAAATTTTAAGCCGGCCAAAATTTTTGATCGAGGGCACAGAGTTTGTGATGATCACAATAGTTTGGCTGGCTTCGGACTGTCCCACTATTGGTCAGGGGATATTACCCATCATGACAGATGGGGTACAGAGAGAACAAAAAGGAGTGGGGAAAGATGCAAAGAAGAGGAGGGTTAGAAAGAGAGTGAGGAAGAGAAGAAGAATGAGATAGACTTAAAGGTTTACAAATGGATAACTTCTTGAACAGGAAAGAAGGAAGGAAAATAAGGTGTTTGATAAGGTGTCTTTTAGCTTGGGAAAGAGACATTTGATTCCCTGTCGCCTCCCCAAACCATACTCTTCAACTATCCAATTATCCAACTGAAAAGGAAAGGTCCAATTTGTCAGTTTTTGTCTGGCCTTCGGTTCATCTTGAAACCTCAGACCAGTCTTGTAAAAGGATAAGGTTTTTATAGCCTCAATCGAGCGTATGCCAGACTAAAGGAAACTTGCTTGTTAAACCAATCAATGAGACAATTAACGAGCTTCTAATGGTTGATCCATAAAGTTTTTTAGAAGCCGTTAATGGATTGTAGCTGATATTTTTAGTTATGTTCATTGAGTCTGAGATCACTTTTAGGGAAATACTGTAAAAGCTGAATTTTTCGCACGGGTTTTATTTTCGCTTATCTTGCAACCATGAATTCGCTAAAATTTGAACTCATATTCTTACAAAATGTGAAAATAATTACCTGTAGTGTTAGTATGGAAATGTGTCTCAAATTCAGTGAGTTCACTAAGATATTAGCTTTTACAGTAAAATGATTTTTAAAGAACCATTTCCTTGTCTTATTTTTGTGCATTTCATATTTTATTTTAGTATTTTTCTAGACCAGGGTTGTGTTTCATAAAGCTGTTTGTGCGGTTTGAAAGACTCTATGAACTTCTGCTGATCCTTTTCTAGCACTGTGTTGTCTCTACAGCCGGCGCTGCACTAGCCCGAGTTTCCTTGATCTCGAGCTTTTAGTCCGATCAACCATCTTTGCAATTAATCTCGAGATTGGCAATCTTNGTTTCCCATTCTTGTAGGTGGTTAAGGTCTTCCTGGAGAGTGTCTGCATCAGCTTGTGAGGTGATGCGTCGATAGAGGAGGCAATCATCAGCAAACATCCGGACTTCTGAGCTCACACATTCTGGCAGGTCGTTGATGTATACCAGGAAGAGAAGGGCCCCCCCCCCCCCCCCGAGCACTGTCCCTTGGGGGACTGTCCCTTGAGCTGGAAGGAAGGAAAACAGAGATTTGATAAGGTGTCTCATAGCTTTAACTAAAGACATTTTCTTCCCTGTCCCAAAACATACTCTTCAACTATCCAATTATCCAACTGAAAAGGAAAGGTCTAATTTGTCAGGTTTGTCTGGCCTTCGCTTCATCTTGAAACCCCAGACCAGTCTTGTAAAAGGATAAAGGCTTTATAGCCTCAATCGAGCGTATGCCAGACTAAAGGAAACTTGCTTGTCAAACCAATCAATGGATAATTAACGAGCTTCTAATGGCTAGTCCTTAAAGTTTTTAGAAAATGGATTATAGCTCATATTTTATGCTCCTATTATGTTCATTCACCTTTTTTTGAAGAATGAATTTGATCATTGAAAATGATTACAGAGTCCTATTCACTTTGTAATTCGCTTTTCATTTTCAGTATATTATCAATCGGATTGTGTTTCATAAAACTGTCTGCAGGGAATAATTTTCCTGGTATCGCATCGCAATGTGCTATGCATTTTAGCAGGATTGCTATACAAAGTATGTTTTTTTAAGCAACTTTTTCACATACGACTGTACAGTAAGGTGTTGGAAATGTTTCTTCAATATCTAAAACTGCTAATGAAATGTGAAAAGTACAATTTTCCCTGGTTTGTACGGTATGCACAACTCTATGAATTTCTGGTGATCCTTTCTTGCACTCACAGATAGTCTGTGTCTCTGTGTCGGCACCTGAAAAATGGTCACCAGTTGTTTGTAGAATTGTGCATACCTCTAAGAACATGTTTTTGAAACAGACCCCACATGTGTCTGCTCTATAACACAATACCTGTCAGGTGATTATAAATCACATTGGCTTTGAATGAAAAATGTCTTTTTGAGATTCACTAGTCAAATACATGGATGTTTTTATCTGTCAACACTGTCTGAGAAAGAACAAATACAATATAGCATTGTGGTTTTATCACAAGACTTGTACAAAGGTTGTAACTTGTCAGGAAGATTTTGTCCAAACCATCCTCACTGATAATCAGGATGTTCAACAAATCAGACATGAATATATTTTTTTGCTGGTTAAGTACATAGATCTTTTGTACATCAACAATATGTGAGAAAGAAGAAATACAAAGTTCTGCATTATAAATTTTTTGGTTTTATCACAAGACTTGTATCTTGTCAGGAAGATGTCCAAACCATCTCACCAATAATCAGGATGTTCAACAAATTAAGACATGGATATCTTTTACATCATCGGCTTCTTGGGTCAAGAGAAAAACAGACCTTTTTAAGTGGCCAGTCAAGTCTTTATTAAATACCCCAGCATTTGTGGCTTTTTTGCTTGTACATTTAACAGCTGCCTGTTCACATGACACAATGGTCCAAACAAATCAAATTTGACCGTTCAGGATATTCTTGTTGAAAGAATAAATATATAAATGAGCTGATGTTCCACATTGAAAATCTCTCGGATACAAGGAACTTGCTTACTGTGGTTTTCCAATTAGATTAGGTAGATGATATCTTGTCGCACAAGAAGTTGTTTTGTCAATGAATTTAAGATTTTAATTATTATATCATCACTTAAAGGTGAAATAATCTGACTGCTGAAAGTTCTGTGATGAATCTTACCAAATATCAGCTGTTTGTACCTTGTTCAAACCAGCTGTTTTAAATCCAGTCCTGTGAACCAAAATGCGAAGTTTTGGTAACTTGTTGAATAAGTTTATAGTAATCAGCCTCCAAATATTTTTATCTGGATGTATATGTGGTCTTAACTTTGGTACAAGTCATTATTGGTGCTTATCACAAAATACTTGGGTCTGAGATTTTCTCAGTTTGATAGCTCTGGCTCTTAATTTCAGATTTTAAAGCCTCTTTGCAAACTGAGCCCCACAATTATAGAGACGCTAACTGTTCGAGAATATGCATGATATGTAGGCCTACATCTATTTGGATCCAAGGCTTTCATCACAAATGAATGACTGATAATGGTTATTTTTTCATTTATCTCTCACTCTTGTTCAGCTGTTGCATAGTTCATATCTTAATTCTGAACTCTTGCATTTTGGGGAATTGTGAGCATCTCTGCAATTGGTGGCAACTGTGGGATACAGCTCACTTTCAATGGACTTGTATCATAATGAGCATTATACAAGCTCAGACCAAATATAGGCAGTTTACTTTATGCTAGCTACCAGTGGATATTACTGTGTCGGCTGAAAATATCGGCATGGAGAATGCATATAAGCTGTGCAAGAACTGCCCTTTGGATACTGACACTATTAACTATCAATATTGGGTGCAATGACGCATTTTCCTAGTGAAAGTGAGAGACTATTTTAAAAGAAAGCTTTTTATCTTTTTAAAAAGTCTACATGGCAGAATTTTCTCAATATTTTTGAAACCCTTGATACCAATTTACACAGGTATCATAGTTTACCTGGAAAAAAAAGGAAACTTTTCCAGTGAGTTTGATAGATATCTTTCCAGTCAGGGAAAAAATCAGTGAGTTTGACATAAAAATGTTTTGTACTTATTAAATGAAGGATGTGTCACATTAGGTTGAAATTAGTAAATTACATAGACAAAGTTATCATATAAGTTTAAAAATATATTGGGGGAAAGATCAAGGAATTTGGTCTCAATTTTGTGGGAACCCTGTTATGTTAATAATTTCCATTTTTAGCTTTAAAAAATATTCAAACTTTACATCTCTTCCGTCTATTTACAGTGATGGAGGTCGTAGTCAGAGGCCAAGATGACGATGAGGATCTTATTTTCCCCGACCAGACTGGTCTCTCTGAAAATTGGAATGGTATCACAGACTCTATAATCCTTCCTGCAGATGCTATCAAAGAAAGGAGCAAAGGAGGTAAGATAGACCAGTCTTTCTACTGCCAATTTTATAATATAANATTAGATTAGGTAGATGATATCTTGTTGTGTTGATGAATTTAAGATAAATTATTGTGTCATCACGTAAAGGTGAATTAATCAGACCAGGGATACTGCTGAAAGTTCTGTGTTGAATCTTTACCAAATATCTGTTGTTTGTACCTTGTTCAAACCAGCTGTTATAAGTCCAGCTGTGTTACAAAAAATGCAAGTTGTTTGTAGCTTGTTTAGTAAGTTTATAGTAATAAACCTCAAAACCTCTTATGTTCAAGTGCGGAGTTGACTTAGGTAAAAGTGTGAAATCTTAAGGCATGGTCACATAGCGCCCCGGAAGCAACACGATTCAACACGACTCTTTGTTCTGAGGCAGTTAACTGTGATTTGACAAAGAGTCGTGTTGAATCATGTTGCTTCCGGGGTCCTATGTGACCGGGGCCTTAGGTGATGTTAGTTTCATAGCTCTCAAGGCTTTGTGAATCAAGACCAAAAATATCCCCATATTTTTTTGCAGAGATGCCAAACATTCTGAAATATGGTTTATTTTCCTACAAATTTAAAGCTTCAATAATATTAACAAGTGGAATCATCATGGTGTAGTGGTACTGACTCTCGCCTTTCAACAACAGACTTGTGTGTTCGAATCCCACTCATGGCATTTTTGCAAGAAATGTATCCACATTGTGCTGCACTCTACCCATGTGTAATTGGTAACTGGTTGGAAGTGACCATCCTGGTCAATGTAGCAGTGAGTGCCTTGAAGATCTTTCTTTCAATATCATAAGCTTTCTTTGATAAAAAAATCTCACTGCAAGGCAGAATTTTCAGGACATTGCTGGAAACATTTGGAAACCAAAATGTGTATGAAATATTTATACCATGGTTCATCATCAATTTAGATAAAGATGTTAACTTTTGTCTCTTCTCTCTATTTGCAGTGATGGAGGTTGTAGTAAGAGGCCAAGATGACGATGAGGATCTTATTTTCCCTGATCAAACTGGGCTGTCTGGAAACTGGAATGGTATCACAGACTCTATAACCCTTCCTGCAGACGCTATCAAAGAAAGGAGCAAAGGAGGTAAGATACAGTGTAGCCTAGTCTTTCTACTGCCAATTTTGAACAAATACAAATACAAATCTTTATTTTGGGTAGGGAGGGGGCAGCACTGAGGGTTAAACTTGACAGCCAATCTGAATATGGGAAAAAGAATGTGAATTATAGGAGTATTTTTTTTATTTTTGAAAATATCTTTATGCCTCGATATGAGTTTGTGTCAAAGCTTACATTAAGCATACCTTTAGAGCAAATAATTCCCATATTCACTCATAAAACTTGTGAAGTTATAATAGACTGGTAAAAATGGTACAAACTAGGAGATTTTTAGAAAAAAATTTTGTGATATTTTAAACCGTAATTATTTCATGCTTTATATAATCCTCGATGGGTTATTTTCAAAGAAATAAAACTTGCTATTTATGAAAACCGCAAAGAAATTGATGAAATAATGTCATGTGCAATATCTATTTGAAATGGAATATGCTTTTTCTTTCAGAAAATCGAAGCAACTTTATTGTTTATGAAACTTGCAGGTAAATCCAAGATTGTTCTGCTGGCTTACAACAACATCGGGCAGTTCCTCGGCACAGACAACGCAGCCGAAGCCTCGACTACACGACCCACAATTAAACCGGCTGCGCAGGTAGCCCGGCGGCCCTGTAGCCCCGAGCCAGAGGAATTATGGGAGAATCTTGGGCCCCAGGTCAACTCCAGGGTCCTTTCGGTGTCTATTAACGATCCTTGGGAGTCTACACCGCTCGCTCGCCCGGTCAATCTCACGTTCGAGCATGCCATGACGGGGGAGAATGTTTCGGATCCGGTCTGCTCTTTCTGGAAGTTTGATAACAAGTGAGTTGAGCATTTGTCGCTCTCTATCCCCTTTCGTACAATAGTGAAGAAAATCTGATACAGTGGAAACTCAATGTAATATGTGGACTATCAATATGATCTTCATGATTAGTTTCTGGTGTCGAAACAAGGAAAACTCTACCAGGGAGCTGTTTCACCAAGATAAGAAAAACTTTACGCACGACTTTACGTTCGACTGGTATCCCTTCTTGCGAACGTAAAGTCGTGCGTAAAGTCTTTCTTATCTTGGTGAAACACCTCTCTGGACAATTAACAGGAATTACTTCTCATTGTTCATGTCACTATTTATCATTTTTGGAATGGTGTATCCTATCACCGTTTAATTAAATAATTAGCAGTAATTATGCGGGTGAAAATTGATACTGGGATTTCATTAAGTAAAGGAAAAATTGATTGGGATTGTTTCCTAAGCAGATGAATGGGAACATTTGATAAAGGGTCCAAACAAATGGATGAAAATATGCAAATTTGTGCTGTTTTTATTGTTTCTTTGAATTTCTTCTTGTAGGTCTGGTGAATTCCGTACAGGGGAGTGGTCAGACCGAGGCTGTAGGATGGTGCATAATAACGACACGCACACTGTCTGTTCGTGCGACCATCTGACGAACTTTGCTGTAATCATGAATGTGAAACGAGGTGTTCCGGTAAGTCGAAACTGGCTGTTTTGGGATGGTTCCAAAATATTATGATGTTCCCAAAGTGCACCATGGTGTCTTTTTAACATTGGTATACCAAATTGCAGGAAAATCATCTTTTGAGATCGTACACTAGCAGTATTTTCATCAATGATTTTATCTGTGTAAAATTTGTCAAAATATACATTATTGGAAACTGTACAACACAAAATAATAAAGTAATGACAACTTGGGGTACTTCCAATATTGGAGGGACACCATTGATTCCTATTCCAATCCTTTTTTTCTTTTTTACAAACACTTAAACTTTGGGCATGACCTACCTAAGACAAATTTAGTAAATGCCTTAAATTCAAATGAAAGCCAAAAACGACAAAGTTTGAAATGGTTAGAAAATTCAAATGGAAAGAAGCAATAACAAAAGATGAATGATTCAAAGTAATTGACATGTCCATTCTTCTCACCATCTCCCCTTCTGTTTCTTTTTTTATTTTCCCCAACTTCTCTTTCCATCTCTTCCCTTTCCCACCTTCCTTCTTTCCCTCTCTTTTCCCTACCCCTTTCTCTTTTTTTTCCCTTCCCTCTTCTCTCTTTCTTTCTTTCTGACTTCTTCCTCCCCTCTCTCCATCTTTCGTCTGCCCCTCCCACCTCCGTCCTCCTCTCCCTTCCTCCCTTCCTTTCTCCTTCTCCCCCTCTCTCCCTCTATCTCCTCTCCCCCTCTATCCCTCTCTTTCCTCTCACTCCCTTTCTCCCCCTCTCTGTCCTCTCCCTCTCTCCCTCTCTCTCTCTCCTCTCCTCCTCTCTCTCTCTCTTCCCCTTTTATCTCATCCTTCCCATATTTATCTCTAAACTGCAATTCTAATCTTATTTCATCTTCTCTTTTACAGGTGCAGAAAGGGCATGCGTTTGCTCTCTCCTTCATCACATACTTTGGTTTCATAATCTCCATCCCATGTCTAGCCCTGGCTCTCATCACCTTCTGCATGTTTAAGTAAGTTTATCAAAAGAACTGTAAAGGAAAGTGTTTAGAAACTAAAGGTCATCATGTATGGATAGAGATGAGCTAAAATGGACATTAAGCATATCTTATGGTGGTCTTACACTTTTTGTTTATTCTAAAATTATATCCATACCCGACCAATCATGACTGAAAGAAATATTCATTAAAGAGGCAATTGATTTCAATAATTCTTATGCATGCTGGCAGGTTTCTATGTCTGGTTGTAGTTTAATTATAGCTTTAATAAGGTTTTACGATATTTGCTTTTTTTTAAACCAAATGACCATTTCTGACTTGTGTCATAAACAACAAAATTTATAGATGTATATTGAATGCTGTATTGAAATATTGAACCAAATTAAGGACTGTGGAACAGCAGAAAAGAACAGAATAAAACAATCTACCTTACATTTACAACCTGTTATTAGTTATATCTGCATTCTGTTGCATTCCAATCTTCATTCATTATTTCTCAACTTTATCTTGTTTCAGGAACTTACAGAGTGACCGTACAACAATCCACAAAAACCTTTGCCTATCTCTGATCCTGGCTGAGATCATCTTTGTCGTAGGAATCAGTCGGACAGCAAACAGGGTAAGTAACGATGGATGTGGTGATGGTGATGATGGTGATGAGGATGATGAGGATGATGAATATAATAATGATGATAGGGGCAATGATGATGGTAGTGGTGGTGGTGATGATCTTGATGATGATGCTAATGATGATTGTGATGGTGATGATAATGATGATGATGATGATGATGGTGGTGGTGATAACCACAATGATAGTGATGATGGTGGGGGATATGACGATGATGATAGTGATGATGATGATGATGGAGGAGATAATGAGGCTAATAGTAATCATGATGTTGATTATGATTATATTGATGATGAATTTGTTTGCCAAATGAATAATACAGGTGGAATGATACCTTGCATTTTGACTCAGACAATCAGCATCCCATGTAATTATTTTTCATTCACTTTTGTCCATTTCCAGACATTCTGTGCCGTTATAGCACTCCTCCTCCATTATTTCTTCCTTTCTGCGTTTGCCTGGATGTGTCTTGAGGGGATTCAGCTCTACATCATGCTCGTAGAAGTCTTTGAAGCAGAAAGCTCCAGGAGAAAATATTATTATCCGTTTGGATACAGTAAGTTGGAAATATTTCGCTCCATTTGTACATACGATTTGATTTGGGACTTGCATGTGTTTTCTTTTTCAATAACCAGTTACAAGTTCATCATGATAAGCTTGGGATGGGGGGAATCATTGACCTCAACGTTTTGCAAACTATAAATCCAACTTGTAGAAAGTCATTACTTTGGTGTTTTGTGAAGTTTAGTCTTTAAGTCAAGAACAGTATAAAGTTTATGGAAAAAACAACCTAGTGTGTTGAGGGCTTGTTTCAAATCTTTTTCTATTCTAAATCTGAATTTATCTACAAATATGAATTACGATATGGAAAATTATCATTCTTCCAAATATGGATGTACAACAATTGGTATATGACATTATACGCAATGGCCGATATTCCGATAGCGAGGTTTAAGTTAAACCTGGTTTAAACCTGTGGTTTAAGTATGGTAGGCCAAAATTGCCAAAATTTTACTTCCAATGTTTGATTTTTATGTTGGATGTTATCTTTTCCCATGCTCTAATAATGTAGAAAACTGTTGAGGTTTTTATTCTGAGACAGTTTTAAATACTATAAGTGCCAAATGTGCTGGTAAATTAAACATTGACGGTTAGAGATTCTAGCCTTTTTGGCCAACCATACTTAAACCACAGATTTAGACCAGGGTTAACTTAAACCTCGCTATCGGAATACGGGCCAATGTGTTTTGTCAATTTTGGCGCTGTTGATGGGCAGGATGCCAAGGGGATGGACTAGATCAAATTTTGCTATTTTTTGTACAATGAATAAACATTTAGGAATTAGTATCAGTAATAATTAGATGTACTGTCTCACTTTCTTTCATTTCAGTTTTACCTCTACTTATCGTTGGTATATCAGCCGCAGTAGATTTTGAAAGTTACGGCACACCAGACTAGTAAGTATTTATAAGTTGTTTAGAACCGGCAATAAGGTTCCCATCCATAAGGCTTATGTGAATTACACAATGGATTACTTAATTGGTTCATACAGCTCCTGATTCCATGCCCATTGCCTTGGAATCTACAAATATTATGAATTATTATATTGTTAATTTGTATTCATTGCTTCATCAGTCATATTTGATTTTATTTATGTTTCTCTAAATTGGTTATTTGTAAAAAAAAAAAAAAAAATCTGAGCTTCAGCTCTCGACTGTAAGGGAATTTTAATCAAACCATTACAATTAAATTCACTTCAATATATGATTAATGTTATCCTAATTTTCAATGTATATGCTTTAGTTCATTTTAAGCAGCCTATTGCTAAGCATAAAAAAAAGAAATTTATATGTCATCGAAAGTTTGTGTTTGTTACACAAATGATACAATATATCTACTGACTATGGTTTTTGTCATCAATATATGATTTAATATCATTTAATGTAACAATTTATTTTCCCATTCTCTTTTAGTTGCTGGATATGCTCAGAGAGTAATCTTCAATATGCTTTTATAGGACCAGTGTGTCTTATTATATTTGTAAGTATGCAAATTACCACTATTGCACTATCCTCTCACTTTATACAAAGAATCTCAACATAGAAGTAAGAAATCAATCTTTGTGATTTATTTGTGGATTTATTATAATTAGTAATATTGTAAATGTGCACAAAATAAATCTGTGCTATTTTTCTTGAGTTGATCTATAGAAAATGTTTTAATCAATGCACTTTTGTAGACACTACATAACATTCTGTTATAAACAATCAGCTCTACGTTAATGAGAACAGTGTCCATATGTTATTATCAATTTTTCTTTTTCATTTAATTTCAATCTTAAGATTATAATTTACTGTCTTTGTCTTTTTCAGGGAAATATTCTTTTCCTGTCAATGGCTTTATTCATCATGTGTCAGCATAGTTCATTACAAACCAACCCCAAAGAGAAAACACCAAAGGAAAAAGCAACGTAAGTTTTATATCATTATCATTTATCATTATTATATAATTTAAGACAACAACAAGGTGAAATTGTATATTAATGCTAATTTGAGAAGTTTCAACTTGAGTTGAAGAAAGTATGTATAACTTGTAGATTTTACAACATCTAGAATAGACTAGAATAAAAATCGTTGTTTCATCATTGTTCATGTAAGTACTTTCATAGCAATAAAAAAATACCTAAATAGAGAAAAACTATGATAACTTTTAAAATTACCAATGAATTAGGTAGATACTCCTCTCCCAAGAAGCAGTAAAGTGAATTTAAGAGATAATTACTCATTCTTTATACAAATCTTACACTGTTGATAAAATCTTGATAAAAATATCCCCATACTCTTACAGGGGGACATAATTACTCTTTTGAAGTGACCTGTATATCCTTCATCAAATTAATCCAGTGTGATGATAAGTTGTATTAATCAGGGAAATTAGAAGCCTGTGTTTACGCAGAAAGAAAGGGAAGAGTTTGATCGTCTATGACATAAAGGAAACCACATGCTCTCCTGATATCAACACAATTTGTTTTGGAAAGAAAACAGAGGTTTAGGTCAGAGAGGTAGGGTTGTGGGATTGAATGTCTTATCTTTGTCTAGAATCAAGAAATTTATGGGATTGGTCAGTTGCGGAGTATTACAATTTCTTTAGACAAAACAGTGATATTTTTCCATTTAGGTGAAAATATTTTTTCTGTCCATCTTCTGTTTTATTTCTGATCAGCTGTTCTCGCAGCATGAATATTTCTAATCAATGGTACAATTGGTGGGACAGTTGATATCAATCATTAGTCTTAGGCAAATCATGTATAATTGATTTAAAGACTGATTGTTTCTCTTTATATTACAAGCACCTGATCTGATTTTCCTTCTGATTATTACGGTGATAAATCAATTTTGTTTTTGTTCTTCCAGCCACAATTATCGTCATGCACTCGAATAATTTCTGCAAAGTCATATAATGATTGAAAATATTCTGATTCGAATTTGATTCAATTACATTTAGACCATGTAAGATAATGCAGACTTTATTCCAGTGTCCATGAATTATACAAAGCTGAACTATTACTTGGGAACAAAACTCACCTCCTTGTGAGAAATATGAAATCAGAACATTAGGGCACAATGAAGTGTAATTTTATGACAGGGATCGGTTTCCTGTTGGGACGGTCAATCGACCCCTTTCTTCCTGCGAATTAAAATCCAGCCATATTAACAGGGGGATACAATGGAGGCATTGACCCCCGACTCCCAGGGGAGGGGGGAGGGGCATGATTCAATTGTACTCATATTCAGAATTGGCCATTTGTAATGGATGGGGATCATTTTTTTTTTTTAAGTGCATTGATTTGGATTAAAAATGTGGAATATTTAGTTTCATGAAGATGATCATAGACCACTTTGACCTCAACCAACTGTCGATGAATTCATTATTCTTCCAAGAAATTCTCTGACAGTAAAATGCTTCTTTTGGGGGGTAGGGGGGCAGATGATCTCCCTGGATGGTCAATCGACCCCTTTCTTCCTGCAAATTATTGACAGGGGAATACAGTGAAGGCATTGACCCCTGATATGTAGTCATATCCATGCTTGATCATATGTAGTGGATGGGGATCATTGAAAAAGTGTATTGTTTGGGTTGAACCTGCAGGACCCCGTAACATAAAGGTTTGCGATTGATTGCTAATCTGATAGCGAATATCAATTGTAAGTCTATGGCAAATTATGTACTGAAGTTAGCAATTGATCGCAAAATCAAATAGCAATTTATCGCAAACCTTTATGTTACAGGGGGGGGGGGGCCTGAACAGAAAAACCGATTATGCTGCTTCAGGGCATTTATGTGACTGAGGCATAAGAGCATAGCTTGCATGACTAAATAAACTTACCATTACCTAGCATTGTCAAAGGGAGACATTGTCCACAGGTTATCAACCTGAAAAGATACAATCAATATATATTCCTCATTTTTAGATCCATTTAATAGAAAGTTCCTTATGAATATAGATCAATATAATTTACACCTTATTAGTTCACCATACTCTGCTATTATGGTTTAAGAATTTATTCTATATTTTGAAATTTCCACTCCCAAGCTTCAACTCTACCACACTAACCCATTTGCATGTAAAAAAATCCTCCCTCTTGCCTCCTACAAAATAGCACTGGGAAATACCAAAGATTGTCTGCGTCGATAAAACAGCTTCGGCGATCGTCGTCCATTTTCTCCAAGCGCAATAGAAAGACATCAAAGTTTGTATTTTTTCTTAATCTCTTGTCTGATTTAATCCTCTTCAGGTCGTCAGTGGTGCTTCTATCTGTCTCTGTCTGGATTAATATATTCATTTATCTGTATTATTAACCACATTTTTTTGTTGGTTTGAAGATAATCTCTTGTTGTGGTATTGACAGGGAAAAGAAATGTTGACAATTGAACAAAGGATTCTTAGAATAAATGCTACAAAATTACAATATTACAACTGAAAGAATTGTTGAAAATTTTAACAAAGGATTTTTGGAATAAGAGCAACAATATTGCAGAAGGTGCCAAGTTGTTCTTGAAAAAACATCATAAAGAAGATATTAATATGCACATTCACATAAAGAAGACAGGTTTTGCCTGACTTATCTGTTGAAGCTGCGGTCCCACTTATTAATTTTTGTGTTAGATATGTTGGGCAGACCTACATTATGTCTATGATAATATCAGTTCTGGATTTAAAAATCCATCTGGTCAATTATAGATATCTGATTATTTTTTTAGCAAATTTCCATCTACTCTATCAGAACTTGAGGTTATCTTCATATTGAATTTGCATATTCTTTTCTATAATAATAGTGCTCAGAATTTAGGAATAAAGTTTTGATTTAATGCGTGCTTAATATCCTCTTCTTGTGAAATACACATTTTACTCATTTTTTAAACAAATAAATCTCCAGATGCTGTCTTTTCAAAGGGATCAGGATCATTGATTGAATTAAAACTTTATTCCTGAATTCCAGATTAGGCTCCTATACAAGTTAACAAATTTATTTTTCTTCACCATTAATCTCAGGGATGTAATATTTTCTGTTGCTGTTGTGGTGGTTCTTCAAATACTTATCATATTTTTTTTTACTCCTATGAATATTGATTGTGTGGATGTATTTAACCTCCAGTAAATTTCTTTCTTGTTGCTGATATAAAGAACATAAAACTTATTTCAAAGTAGAATTATGATTATATATTCATTTGTTCCTTTGCGTATGATGTATAGTTATATCTTGTAGAAGTATTATGGTATTTTGAAGGTTGCACTAACATTAGAGTTATTTGGGAAATTATTATTATGGCTTACAGTGTTTATATATGTGGGATAGAATGCAATGCATATTGTATGGATCTGAGGACGCTTTGATTATGTAATGGTTTTTTATATTTTATTTTTAAATTATGAAACTATGTGAATTTGAACAAAGAGGTTCCAGTACCTTTGCTCTTGGTTTTAAGAAAATATAAGTTTGTAAAAGTATCATAGTATATGAAATATAAGCCAATGGCAAAGAGAATGTCCTTTTTTTTTAGAGAGAGAGAGAATGTTTTTCTTTTATAGAATTTTTTTGTTGCAAGGATGGTGCTAGAAAGTTTTGAATAATAACAAGTTGCAGTTAATCGGTAGATGCCAATCAAAATCATTGTTTCCTGCGCATTCTGTTATGAGTAAAGACCGTTCTTGAACGAAAATACGCATTTTACATAAATGCAACTTATTGGCAGTTGGTTTGCGATTATGTATGATTTTTTTCTCTCTTGTTTTTCTTCTTCCTTTTACTGAATTTAAATTTCTCTAGGGAGGTTGATCCTCTAGATTATTCCGTGGAAAACTCTGACAAACTAGCGTAAGCAACGACGAGTTTATTGTTGTGCGAACATTGTCATTTTTATGCCTGTCATGTGTGTTCCCACTTTGCCTGGTGTTCTCCATATCTACCATATCTACAATAGGCTGAAGACCATAGAGTGTATTCTGAACTCTGATCCCAAACTGAAATTTTAACATGCAATTCATGAATGGGTAGTATTTTTTTCAATTAGATATGTCAAAGGAGACATTTAATATTCAACTAACCAAGGACTTTTTGTATTCTTCATATGGACTACCAACAATCTATACTGTGTTGAAATGGGAGACCTTCCATATTTGGAAGAGCAAAAGAAAGAGGACGGTAGAAAAGGGTTGGCCCGCATCCAAAATGTTAAAGATCTGTTACCCAATGTTACATGACATTCAAGCCGAAGGTTTACACTTTGAATTTTGCTGGTGGATTTCTCACTTTAAAGGAATTTAAAAGATTTTCAAAAGTCCATGTGTAGTAAGTCTTTGAACAAGGAACATGTATGAAGTAACCACAATCAACTCTCCCTAAGTCAAATTATTGCCTCAGTCAATCCCATTTTTGAATAAGTATACAAAACCTGTCTTAATCAGCGCATAGAGACATTGTATGTGATATGCGCATAAGTATAGTATATTATTTTTATTATTTACCTATTCTAAATCGAATTTCTCCTACAGCTAACAATATTCATGGTCCCAAGAGATTTGACTTTGGCTAAGTTATTTATATTCTTGACATTCATTTGACATTTTAGAGCCATTTGTTAAAAGTTATAACAGAGTTCAGAGTACAACCTAGGTAACTTGTTTCCAATCAGAGTCTTTGCATCATTATTTCACTGTGTTAGATGTTTGCCTGCAGTTGTCAATGCAGTTATATCTACTGTAAAAGTCAATATTTTAGCGTACACAAATTTTAGTGATTCCCTGAATTTCAGACATACATGTATTAACATATTGGTTAATTGTTATTTTTATATATACATATTTTTTTTTTCTATCGTGGTATAAATATTCAAATTTGAATGATACACATCGTAAAACCAAATTTCTCTCCTTCTACTTGTTGACAGATTATATTGTCTGAAGGGCTTTGAGTATTATAATAGTGCAAATTTTGGAGAATTCATGCTTGCGAAATTGGTGAAAATAAAACCCCATTGAAAATTTTGGCCCACACAGTGTTTGATAATTCATTGACATCCTGAAAACAGAAAAGAAAAAGTGATTTTTCATCACATTTATCAGAAAACCAACCATTGTTGATCCCCAAATTTTATTTTGTTTTTAGATATGGCCATGTTGAGAAAATTTCTGGAGCATTGATATCAAGAAGAGAAGTTTTAGATCTCAGAAAGTTTTCATTTTTAAGGAAAATAATCCTGATTTTATGTTTAAATGTGGACCTTGTTTAGGCATACTTTCACATTTTTGTGCAGCAAACATTAAAATGTCATATTCTCTATTTATCCAGTTCACGCAAAATATTTTCAAGCAAGAACATTCAAATCATTAAAGAGAGTTGATCATAGCATATTCTTAGCTACAATGAACCTCTTTCAAACCATAACATTCACATAACTATCATCATGCATAACATACATCTACATTTACTGTCATCTAAAAAAAAATTGCAAATTATTCAAGATTTCCATCTTTTAACCCATTGACTACAAAGTCTATGGGAATCACAAAATTCAGTAGTCAATGAGTTTAGTATAATTAAAGAACAACAGTTATGACAAAAAATTATGGGTATAATTGGATGATTCTTCCTTTTTTCATAGTTTCATAAAATTATGCAAAATATCATTCTTCCATCATGCAAAAAAAAATCAAACCTACTATTTATAAGATTATATTACTTTCACATCCAATGTAGATTTGTTTTTAAACTGTTGGAGTTGATAAATGTAGGAATATAAATTGGAAGAATATTTAGTGTTTTGATTTTCATCTTTTATGGACTTCATACAATTCATGTAAATTCACTCTGCAGACCTCTGTAGTATAGAAACATGTAAACATAGCAGGATATCCATTATATATTTTCATTTAAAGCTGATTTTTCAAATTTTCCTGCATTTCCAGTGCATAATCATTCATATAGTGATGAAATTGGTATATCAATGCATTTCTTCAAAAACATTTTTCAATAATTGATCTAGTAAATATTCTGTTTTTCTTTACTAGTAACACTTTGAGTTACCCTATTTGAATGCAAATGTTTTGTGTGTTTATGGGGTGTTGTTCAAAAGTCGCAATTGATCGCAAGTTGCAGTTGATTGGAACGGGCCAATCAAAATCATTGTTTTATGCGCAACTTGTTACAAGCGCATATCATGGAAATATGCATTACAATTTGTAACTGATTTGCAGTTGGTTTGCGATCAATTACAATTTTTGGACAATGACCCCATAGATACTTTTAAATGCATGAGTTTTATCAATATTTTCCATGTTCTATCTATAATGAATAGTAAATGCTATTTTCAGAATTGGGAAAGATTGTGAATGAATGTTGGTTTAATAATCAATTGTAGCTATGATTTGCTCATATGTATTGTGAACATTTGTTGTTTTAGTGGTGTTATGTGAAATTGTTCCCCTTGTATACATATATATAATATATTATATATTATTCTTGAGGTTTAAGTGAAAATTTGTGCTACTAGTGATGTTGTGTTTGATTAATTTTTAATAGAGGAAATGTATTCTTATAAAATGTATATTCTAAGCAATCCAATTTTTGTATTCTAACCATAATCAGACAGATTTTGTGAAAGTGAAATAATTTAAATGATACACAATAAATTTCTTTCAAAACGAGCCAGTATTTGTCATCCATTATTTATACGGAAAGCACCTCCCATGAAAATGATATCTCAAATTATCTATTTATTGTGGAGAATCTATCCTCTGATCAAACATATGTGAGTTTTTTGGGGGTTCTTTCTCTTTTTTTTTTCTTTTTTTTTTTAACTTGTACTTGGTAGAATAAACTATGAAATTGATTATTATCACAATTTGTGGTAGATCCAGGAGAAAAGAATACCTTTCTGTTAGATTTTTTTGTTAAATATATTTGATATGATTCATATAAAATTATAATAATTACATTATTATTTGTCTTGAGCATGTAGTGTATAAAGATGATGAACTTTTATTATAGTTATGTAAATTGAAATCTTTTCTCATATATTAATAATACTTTATATGATTCACTATACTTATAACCTCTTATTGATGTACTAACTATACTAATACTTTCTCCTCTTTAACACTTTTTATTTGCATGCATGCTAACACCTTATATAACCATAGTCTTGGGAATACAAAAGCAGAGGCCCTCAAGTGAGTAAAGGTCTATTAGGGATATTAACAAATATATATTTAACAGATATATTATATTATTTTTAATATATTTGATTGTATTGAATATGATCTCTAATCTATGAATTTTATGAACATAAAATAATTTTACATGTTTATTTCATTTTCTGATTGATATCTATATGTATAAATTGTGTACTACCCAAATTCTCTTCCCATCAAACAAATCACAAAAGTTAAATCTTTTAATATGAAATTATGCAAAGATGAGAGATTAGATGACCTAATTTCTATAAGAATGATTGGGAAATAGAAAAATGGGAAGAAGGGAAAAAATTGTGGGTAGCCTTTTTTATTGCTTAGCAAGACCCCCATTAAGTACAATCCTGTGACGTGTTTCATAAAGCTATTCATAGATCTACGCACGACTCTACGTATGACTGGTGACCCTTTTCTGCACACAATATCAACTCCTGTCGCCAAGTCACACCTGAGAAAGGGTCACCAGACACTTGTAGAGTTGATGTAAAGCGTGAATATGTAGAAGCAAAAGCGAAAACATAACAGCTTTATGAAGTACAACCCTGGATGCACCTTAGAATATGATATGATGATCCAAATCCAGAGATCCAGGAGTGATTAGCAACAAATGGTAATAAAATTAATCCTCTTTTGCAGACAAATAATAACAATAATACACAACATTTATATAGCGCTTAATACAAAGTGTTTCTGAGCATTCTGTGCATTATTACCCGGTTATAGCATGGCGACCATTCACTGCATTCAAGGAATTTCTTCCTACCGGTACACATTTACCTCACAGGGGTTGAGTGCAGCACAGGGTGGATGAATTGGGAGATCTTTTAGGCATTAGGCAGTCATGTTCCGACTCCAAAAAGGGAATCCTTTCCATTGAATTATCTAAAACAACAATACTCTTTTATTTTGTCTCTATATCCAGGTCATTAGTGAGGGGAGCGTTGGTCCTTCTCTGTTTGCTAGGAGTCACGTGGGCGTTTGGTCTTCTTTATGTTGGAGATGATCTACTCGTTTTTGCCTATCTCTTCACCATCACAAACTCATTCCAAGGGCTATTCATCTATATATTCCACTGCTGTATGAATGATAAAGTAAGTAAGACGGAGATGATGGTGGTGGTGGTGGTGGTGGTGATGGTGATGATGATGATGATGATGATGATGGTGGTGGTGGTGGTGGTGGAGATGGTGGCGGTGGTAAAGGCGGTGATGGAAATAATGATGATGATGTGGTGATAGTGATGGTGGTGGTTGTGATGATGGAGCTGACTCTAATGATGACGATTATAATAATGATAATGATTTAATGAATAAATATAACCTGTAAAATACTGTAATGTTTATGATGATGGTAGTGTGGATGATGGTGGTAATTGTGGTGATGAAGCCAACTGTGATTATGATGGTGGTGATGGTGGTGATGGTGGGGTTGCATATGATGATGATGATGATGATGATGATATCGCCAATGACAATGATTACAATCATTTTAATGATTGTGATGTTAATAACGCTAGTAGAAAGGATTGCATAAATCTGGAGTACATTGATTTTATGCCAAGATAAAACCACAATCATTTCTTACCAAAATTATTCATTATTTGTGCAATTCATACACAAATTCTCAATAACTTATTATCCTTCATCTATTTCAATAGGTAAGGAAAGAATACAGACGCTACATTCGTAACAGTACGTGGATACCTGATTGCATACGAGAGCAGTATGGAGGGACCATCCTCACCAATTCAAATCAGCAGAATTCATACAGGTCTAGCAGTGCAGCAGTAAGTGAACATGTTTGTTTTTAACTCTTTTGCCTACCCCCAAATATTTTAGATTTTGACCACTTCAATTTATTTATTTTTTCAAAGATACTGTCAAAGACATTCACTTGACATTCATGATTAAATGTAAAAAAAAATGTTCACCTTTATTCAGCTTTTCATTATAGATTTATGAAATTGAAGTAATTGTGACTTCTGGGATAAAAATTGAAAAGACGTTTTCATATGCTCTTTGGGTTTTACTCCCTAAAACTCCTATTTTCTGCAGAAAAAAAATGTATTAAGCTTCTGATTTTAAAAAATAAATCATTACCAACCCTTTTTTTAATGGCATTGTTGTGAGTAGTCATTCTGGGGGTGGGAGGCTCATATACATGTAATTTCTTAACTGGAATATTTGTAAAAGATGAATGAATGAGTGAATAAATGAAAAATGGTATAAATAATCTGTTAGATATTAACACAATATTTCTTATTTCTTTAATTCTTTTACAGCAGAAAAGACCAGACAGTAAGCGATTTAGTAATACGACAGGCTCTTATAGTGTGGACAATAGGAAAATGTCAAATTCATCAGTTTACAGAAATTCAGGTAAATTTTGTTTCGTGTATGCATTTGATAAATGGAGAACCGCCATGATATCTGGAATATTTCCATTCTGTCTGTGTCGTTCATTGTTTGCTTTTTATGTGTACACTTTATATACATAAACAAATTTTCTTCCTTCAAACTTCCTTTATGTAATTTCTCATTCTGGGACTTTTCTTGATTAAACTCCAAGGACTTTTCTTGATTAAACTCCAATTTAACAATGAAAAGATGAATTTTATTTGAATTTAGTCAAAATATGTGATGGCTCTCATGAATTGTTGATATCATAAATTTTGTACATTTGGAAAAAAGAGAAAAAACAATGAATAATCCTAAAAAAAAAAGATTGGATCAGTTTCATATCATTTATAAATAATTTTCATCTTTCAACATCAGATATGTTTTACTGATGATATTTATTTCAAAATGCTTAGCATGTTTATGCCCCCATATTGCCAGGTGGGTGGTTAAAACATTTAATCTCCACGATTGTCCATCTCAGAATTTCTGTTAAAAAGAGATCAGTCATGAATTCACTGCCATGCGAAAGTACCAAATTATATCTGTTGTTTGAGTAACCCCTGTTGCCCATATTGAATATCTATTTTGATATTGAAATACAAAATAATTCAGCATTTGGTATCTTAGGACTGCCAACCTCAATATCCTTTCTTCTTTTTAAAATGTACTGTTCCATTGTACCATTTTTGTGCTTGTCTTCCTTATTCCCTTCTCTTTGTTCGTTAATCTTACTAACCCACATCCATGTCCATCCTTTTGTAAAAAAATTGTTTGTCTTCTTTTTCCTCTTTTGTATCTTCTTGTCTTTCTGTGGTCCTCCTTCTTGATGTAAGTAGTTTAGTAAAATTTGAATGTATATTTTAAATTTAGAAAATTAAGTTTTATTTTTTAAACTTTGTTACAATTATATTTTTATATGGTGCCTAAATCTTAATCCAAATAAAAAGTTATATTCCTTAAACATATAAGATGAATTATTTTCTTTGTAATTTGTTACAATTGTAACTTATATTTGGTGCACAAATCTTAATTTAAATATCAAGTTTTATTCTTTAAACGTATAAGATGAATTATTGTATTTGATACATAAACCTGTTGTATGCTGCATAAATCCAAATCATGAGCTATGTATATTTGTCTGCCTGAAAGGTATATTTATTTCCGTTCAGATTTATTAAAAACTTATATTTCGTTACATCACTATCATCATTTATCTGATTTCCTAAGCCTTTAATGTCACCAAATTTAAAAGTTTTGCAACATAAATGATAATGTGTTAAATAAGTTAGGTGTTAAGTAATCACAGAATATACAATTTTCTAATGATGGAAATGTTTAGTCATGATTCCTTTTGGCTTGTTATAGTAGCTGTCATTTCTCCAATGTTAGCTTTACAAATCAATGTTCTAATTTAGTTAAAGGAGTAAGGAGAGTCTTTTTTTAATGCCAGCAAATATTGTTATCAATATCATTCATGATTTTAGTATTTGTTTCTTACTTTATAAGGTTTCTTAATTCATAAGACCATTTTTAGTTTATTATTCATTTACATTATATTTCCATCCTCTTCTCCTCTTTCTCTCCTACCATCTATCCATCCATCCATCCCTCCATCGCCCATCAGTCCTCACCGGCGAACCAATAGGGGTGACATATACATCTCCAGTTTAAATTCATTCATCCGTCCAGCTGCGAATTTCTTTCTTCATCTTCTTAAAAGTACATCAAAAATTGTGTTATCAGCTTTACCACCCATATATCTATATATTCACTTCCAGTTTTCGCTTTTGCTTCTACATATTCATGCTTTCATATTAGACTTCATGATTTTGCAGTGAGCATTGTATATTGTGTTCAAGCTTCTAGATAAAGAAACCTGAAGATATCAGGATGCATGAAAAATTTATTTTTGCAATATTCCCCGAAGGGGGAAACACAGCACCACTAAGCCTTTATTATAAAAATATGAAATCAACACATCCAGGGATACCATTTATAGATACACTACTGTGTGATATTACTTTTGTGTCATAAACCTAAATTTTTTTTAAATACATACTATTCAATTTTGGGAAGGTTCTGTCCAACATCCGCGAAATAAGCTCTGTAAACACAAAAGACTTCAATAAAAAAAGCGATCCTTGTAATTTTTTTTATTATTGATTTTTTTGTAACATTTGTGTATTAATTCATATTAGATTATTTGGCATGAATCAGTTATATGATTTATTATTCTAAAAGCTTGTAACTATTAGTTAGCTAGTGGATGAAATGTTCTTTCTGAACAATTCTACAAGAGGCATAATTTTTGTCATGTTTTGGCTATAATATCTCAGTGTACTACAGTGAAATTATGGATTTTATGTCCTTTTTGCACCAATTCCTTCACACCGCTCACATCAGTAGTGGTAGTCGGTATGGACCCCTCAATGGCTCTACCCGTCTATTTACCATGGTGCATTGCTCAGTGGCAAAAGAGCTGCGTTTAGATTCAATTTCATGATTAAGATCCAAGTTTAGACTTTGCTCTGGGTGATAAAATACCTGGATATGCCACCATTGAATGTGGAACTATTTATTTTGACTAGATTCTTTGGTTATCACATTCATAGTTGATATCATTTTTGTACCACTTCTGTTAAACAGGTCATATGAGAGTATTAGTGATAGTCAATATTGACGCTCCGATGGCTCTGCCCGTCTATTTACCATGATGAATTGCTCAGCGACAAAATGGCTGTGTTTAGATTAGGGTTCATTGCCTAAAGGTATTCACCAGTGCATCATCATCTTCCTCATTCCCCCGATCCTTCATTTGCAACTCAATTCTGCCATTTTGTTTTGGGAATGTTGTCAGCCATTTGCCATAAATTGAAGAAGTGGGTTTTAAACAAAGCTCAAAAGAAGTTAGGGACTACCATTAAATGTGTATACAAACTCATTCTGCTTTTTTTAGATTTTTGAAACACTTTAAATGGGTTGCTTTCCATCAAACATACCATAATCATATTCACACATGAGTACTTTACATCCTTGCATGATGTATCTCGCTCAATTACAGATTTTCAAAAAGTGAGGCTGTAGTGAAGTGCATTAATTTTTTTTTTAAAAGTCACTCCGAATTTTCTCTGAATAGTGGAGACGATCCCAGTACACTGCTGCCAAGTCTCCTGGATTCCGCAGGAGACTCCTGGAAATGGGCCACAATAAATGCATGTTTTTGAGCAATCTCCTGGATTATGGAAACATTGATGCCATTAGGTTGTGTGCATTTTATAGACATCTACTGGATTTCTTCCACAATCTCCCTGATTGTTGCTGTTAAATGTTGGTAGCTCTGCCAGTAGAAAATTGATTATTTGTTATAGATAATAATCATTTATGAAGAGTCATATCTCATGCAAATGGTTGATATATCCTATTCTTTGAGCCCTTCATATCCGTACCACACCCCCCCCCCCCCCCCCCCCCCCCCCCCCGGGCAGCATGATAATATTCCTATTTGAAATCTTCTAATCTTACCTCACGCCGTAATCTATCAAACCAAAAATAATTTCCTATCATAGTCCCTTCAAAAAGCGGAGATGCCAGTTTTCTGGCAAAAGCCTGAATTCAGGCCCTGGACATTTACTTTTCGGGCTCTCTAATGAATTTCAACTGACAAAAAAAAAAGATCAGAGCAACTTGGATTAAAAGGTTTGGAAAATGAAACTGATGAGGCACTTCTTATCTACCACACAAAATAACCTCTTTCCTTTGGATTGTTCAAGCATAGAATTCTGCGGTCTTTGGGTTCAAAACTCATTGATCACCATTCAAATTGGCGTCATGCTTATTGCAGTTTCCTTTTATGTGCTCTTTCGGTATTCTCCCCATTTTTTTTCATTCTTTCCAAAGAAAAAAAATTTATACTGAAATTAGAGTAATTGTAATTACTTTCCCCAATTTGCTGTCTAATTCTTCATTTGCCATTCATTTCATTCAACAGTGATTCATCCTTATGCTTTTCCTTCAGTTACAGACTGAATTATTAATATTCATTTTTGTTTTGTTTTTACTTCAGTAAAAGAGATATGTGAAAGTATTTTTTATCATTTGATTTTTTTTTACAGCTTCGTAGCAATCACATTATTCATCTGTTGTTATGATTTATTATTGGAGCTGATAGTTTTGCATTTTCTAATAAAGCTCAGTAATGTTGGTGAATAATTCTCACTAAGCATCTATTTCATTTACTTTGCATGGATTTTAGTGTTTCTTACATTTTAGATAATTTATATATATTTTGCTTTAATAATATGTGATTAATTTTCTAAAACTTTGTGTTTTGCATGTATTTTATTAATGTTTAATTTTTGATAGGGGGAAACATTAATTATTATGATTTGCCTCACAATAACCAGGAGTTCTTTGTAAATGAAATTGAACAACGGGTTAAAATGATCAGACTCTAGGAAAATATTTCCTTTTTTTCTTAATTTACGTGACATTCAAACATATTGATTAATTCTGTTGACAATGTATTCAAATTAATATTTCTTTCTTTGTAGTGTAGTACTAGATATATCTGTTTGGCTCTCTATTATTTTCAAATAAGGGATTTTTTTACGACTAAAAGGCAGCACCAACATCTCTTTATACCGAACTTCCAAAAAGAAAATAAAACAAATTGTAACAAAAATAAGAAACCAATTTAACTTCACAATTTCAAATAATTTTAAGATCTGATGATATCAAAATCGAATTATTACAATAGTTTATTTTGTGTGATGCCACAGTCTGCCATTTTGACTGTGATAACAATAGATCATCATAGTCTGATACACACTAGATCGTTGAAGTGAAAGTCTAATTAACATAGTTGCACTTTTTATCATGTCCGCAGGTCAATATGAACACGTGAAATTCAACTCAGAAATGAGCGTCCCTGAAGAAGAACAGATAGACTACGGCGTGATGAAGGTCATTGCAGACGAAGGGATCAGCATGGATTTTGAAGACCACCCGATCCACGAATCAACGCGGGTTGATGCCGCGGAGGGCAACGATGCGCCCAACAAAGCAGTCAATCGTTTATCTGCCAACACAGATGAGTTTCATCCTCTTATCATCGAACTTGGCTTGGATCAGGACGATAAAAAGCAGGCGAAACTTATAAACGTTGGCGCGACGGTCGAGAGGGATCCATCGCCGATTGAGATACATCCACTTATCCGGGAGTCGGGAATCGGAGGATCACGTAGCGGCAGTAGCAGTAGCTGCGAAGATTTCGCACCCGCATCGCCTCTGTCACAGGACACGCCCACCAAGGCGCACGTCTTCCCGAACTGCGGAACGTGTGGGATGACGGGCAGCATGCCTGACTTGATAAACCCTCTCTCCGCCCACGCCCGCAAGGCCAGGATGGATCTCGTGCCCGTGGCGTACAACAACCCGAACAATATTGCCGACGTTGCCGCCAACGGAAAAGGTTACCATACCTTGCCTCATACAGCTCCTGCCACGAAATCGCAAGATTCGCCGACGAATAAACATCAAACCACTGATTCAGAAACAAATCCATCACCTTGGTACAAACGAGCTTCGCGAAGGGACGATATTGACTCAAATGACGGCTCGGAAAAAGAATGTGTTTCGTTATCGCCAACATCACCAACACAAATGTCGCCGCGAACGACCAGATCTCCGTTAGAAACTGTGATATAAAACTTTTTGTGTGTTTAGATCAAAGATCATCAAAGACTTTTATAGTGATATTCTAATTTAATTACCACCTTTTTCTTGTATTCAAAATGTTACATTTGTTGTAGATTCGAGCCAGCTGTTTGATATTCAATGTAGTTCAAGCCCTTACCACCCAGCATTTTGGAAGATATGTTTAAAATTTTTTTGCCCGGTGAGAGCATTTTCATTTTAATCAATCGAGATTTCTATGTGTATTAAATATATATTCCCTGCCCGATTTGCTATAAAAATTACCCCCATCTAATTATATAGGATGTAAATTGATTCATGCCTTTATATAGACATAAAATTGTGAAATCGATAAATTGTTGTTTGAAAGGTTAACAAAATATACCTCTGATATCATAGAAAAATTTGTGCCAAAGTATATGGTATTCATCTTGAAATTTGAGACCTGCACACCATTTTAATACTATACTTTGAAGGTCTACAAAAGAAGTTCATTTGGTACATGTAGAAATTGTGTATAAAGGAACCCCATTTTTTATACATCAAAGGATATTCTGATGAAAAAAATCTTGACCAAACTGATGTTTAATTAAATCACCAAATGGTTTCCTAGCAGAGCTTATATTCCAAAATTTGATTGTAGTTTCAGTTTTCAGACAAAGATTTTATAATTGTGTTTATTCAATTTTGTGTGAACATTTATTTTCCTATCATTGCCCTGATAACCAGAGTTCAGTTTTTATCCTAATCTGTTAAAATACCACCAAAAGTATGCTTCAAAAAGAAATTGAATCAAAACATAGGATTTCTCAAACAAAAGTGTATAGGAATGTTACTTTATCAATGAATAATTTATATAGAACATCAAGTTAGAAATGACTATGAAAACCAATTCTATTTAAAACCTATCCAAGAGACGTATAATCCTACTAATTGACTTGAAGTGGTTATTTGTACTCTAAGTTGATTTATGTTGAAATTAATATCACTTTTAATAACATATTATACTAAGTCCTTATCCCACCAAAGATTTAATGTTGTGATGCTTTGTACCAATAATCTATGTGCCTGTACACTGCCTTACGTTCAATAATTTATTTTTTTTCTCAAACTTTTGTTACATGGAATTGTAAATTTAATTTCATCTTGTCAAGGAATATGTTGTATTTTCAGTTGATTTGGATTCATTACATGAGAAAATACATCTTTTTAGCCAAAATGATATGGATCTGTAGGCCTAATTTGTAAATCAATTCTGAATTAAAATCTGCATTAATAGGCCGGTATACTATAGAATTGAATTATTTATAATAATATACAGTTCTTATATAGTGCTAATTACCTCTAATAAAGGTCTCTAAGTGCTCTACAATTAATGCAGCATTATTACCCTGGCTTTAGCCCAGCAGCCACCAGCGCAGCGCACTTGGCGTTTCAAGAATAAATATTCCTACCAGGTACCCATTCACCTCACTTGGGTTGAGTGTAGCACAGTGTGGATGAATTTCTTGCCAAAGGAAATTAACGCCATGGGTGGAACTCGAACCTATGACCCTCTTGTTGAAAGGCGAGAGTCATGACCACTACACCACAGTTCTTCCCACGTGCCAATCTTTGGACTGGTTGGTAACGATTGAATTACAATACGTGAAATCCAGTTTGCTTACATTTCTTGTTGCCATTTTGGGCAAGCTTTTGGGTCATCAAGAACAACCTTTTTGTGAAAGAGTGCATGAATTTTTCCATCCTTTAGTAAGCCTGCATATTAAGAAATGACAGTGGAAAGTAATATTTTTCTTTCAAAATTACTCTTAATATGGGATATATCCTGTGTGTTTCTTGTTTTGTTATAACAGCATTGAAATGCATTGACAACTTTAATTCATGTCAATATGAAAATGAATTCGTCCTAAATGGATGAAACCTTTCTATGTATTCATGATTGAAGCATTCATTTATTCATAAGCCTTGATTACTGATGATTATCCACCGCTTTTAGATCACCCGGCCATCTTTGATATTATTCATAATTTTCCTTTAAATATTATTGAAATATTATTCTATCTATCTTAATTGTTGGTGCTTGTTCATTGCATATTCCACTTTGATTTCGGATGTTTAATTGGTGCTGATTGTGTTTCAATCAAAATAATTCGAATTTTGTAAATAATGGCAATAATTGATACCAAATCTTTGCTCATGTAATACAAACATATGCTGGCCTTATCAAAATAAATGTTGATTTTACAACCAAATAGTACTTTATTAGAATGATATCTGTTTGACAATCATATTTTGAAGGCAGCATGAATTTTCTTGCTTGAATTTATTGCAGCCTTCACTGCAAAAATAGAATAATTGTAATGTTTCACAACTAAGATTATGTATCATTCTTTTACGGGTATCTGAGGTAAAAAAAAATATATAATTTGTATATTGCTTAAGTGAATGAAATCAACCCAAAATAACTTTATCAGACACGATGTGGATTACTAGTCAAGGGGGGTGTTGCTCAAATGTTGCAATTGATCGCAAGTTGCAGTTGATCGGAATGCGCCAATCACGATCATTGTTTCATGCGCGTCCTTTTAAATGCGCTTACCATGAGCGAATGAAAATGCGCGTTACAATCTTCAAAGTTGCAATTGATTTGCAGTTGATTTTGAACAACACCCCAAAGGAGATAGAAGCTAATAAGGGGACTTGGTAACGATCAACTTGGGCTCTGTGCTAGCCTTATAGAATGCATGTGCATTCTTTATGTGTATCTGTTCCATTGTTTCACTGTAATGCATGGTGTGAAGTAGTCTCTCTACAACTTATCTTTTGATTTATAACGAGAATCATTTGCTTTAAATAATTCACTGTTTTGAAAACGTAACATTTTAAATGTCATGGTTATGTGTATGGGGATTTGTTTCATTTATTCTACCAACTAGAAAATTATAATTTTTTGCCTCAGATACCCTTTGATTTTTTTTTGTTACGTAATGAAATAGAACTATGAAAATTTTGTTCATTTTTTCTACCTTTTGATTTTTTTTGTAAACCAAAATTTTGGCTATTTCTTTGTACACTGCATGATACTTCTATACATTTTGTTGTTTCATACATCTGTTTAAAAATGATAGTGTGTTATTTTGTATGATTTACATTCTAAAATCAATCTTCCATGATTATTGAAAATGATATGAAAAAGGAAAAAAATGATTGGGTGTACAAATATTTGAAAGCTTTGTTATCAAAAGTGTAGAAATGTAGATATAAGGTAATATTATATGTATATATGAATCTATTCACTTTTGTAAGTAATTGTATGTGTATACGAAAAAAGGAAGTGCTGTTTGTTTTATAAAATGATTATACTCGCAATATGTTTATGAGCTTATAGGGCATTTATGCCACCTAAATAGCTCAGATATTTAGCTTTTGTCTTGCTTTTAGTTGGAGGAGTATGGCCTTGGGGAAAGAAATTTTTCAGGTCTTAAAATCTTCTTAGATATTCCTAAAACAATCCTAATTTTTGTTCATGTTTTAAATTTTCTTTTTCCAATAAATTTAGGGAAATTCTTGGTCACATTGCTTTAAGTTTCACACTTTTTTTGCCTTTAATTGTGAACAAAGAAGTGTTTCTCTTTTCTGCAAATTTGTTCATTCTTTTTCAACAAAAGCTTTTGATTGGTGCAATTTTGTAAATTTGATTGTTTTAGTAATGTAACCTTCACTCTGTGAGTGGTCTGAAATTTTTTACATTAATTTCTTTGTGAAAACTCTGCAATTTTGTTGAAATAATTTAGATATTCAGATATGAAAACATGTTGATCATGAAGAAATAGACCTCCCAGTTTCGGAAGGAATAGTACATATCGTTTCTGATCATCACTAAATTTACTTTCATGAGATTTTATGATTTTTTGTTTATGATTTTGCTTTTTACACGCTCATACAGGAGTTTTTAAATCTACTTTTGAGTCAGAAAGGTTGAAAGTCTGGAATATACTTTTCATATGGTGTCCACATTTTGTCCAAAATCAGCTTGACTGTATTCATTACAAAATGTTAAAACAATGAAAGATTTTTATCCATGGTTTTACCCTTTGTTTTAACATGTTTAGGTTCATCTTGTTTTCTCTGAGCTAAATGAAGTAGGGGAAATTGAAAGAAAATTGTTTGATTTGTGCTGGTAATAAAAAAAAAATCACGCTTTCATCTGCATCAAGCTAAATCATTTGTTGTCAAGTTGCAGTTGGTTTCAACTTTTTAGCAACACCTAGTGGACTGAATTAGCTTTTCAAATTTGTGTTCAAATTAATTCTTAATGAACTTTTTTTCCAGACTACTGTTTTAATTTTTAGTTACGTGCTCTTGTTCAATGAAATTATTGTGGTAAATGACACCAAACAATTTTTGTTGATTATCACTTAATGAAAAAAGAAGTGTTGAATTGATATTGGCAGAGTTTCATTGTTGCTGTTTTTGCTTGAAAAGCATTGAATAAAAGCTAATGCTATGTTGCAATTTGTGTCTACAATGTTTTACTTTAGTTCAGTAAACAAGTTTAGGGGTGGTTCCATCGGGTTGGGACTAATTGTTTGGAGCCGGAATGGCATTAGTACCGTACAAAGTGAATAAAGCTAGTGCCCATCTGACATTATGCTGATGATAAAGCAAATTTTAAAAATTTATGCAAATTTTCAACAATTTTGTATTGCATTCCTTGAAAATTCTTGAAAGCAACCAATTTACCTTTAGGTCTTTTATGCACAGCTTATTCAAATGATAGAAAGGGACATGTAAGAGAGGTAAATGGAGAAGAAAAGATAGTTGGAGAAAGAGAGAATGGATGAATAAGGAAATTGAGAGAATGGAAGGGAGAGAGAGCTGAGGAGGGAAAGAGGAGATGAGGAGTGAAAGAGAGAGAGAGATGAGGAGGGAGGAATAAGAGGAGAAGGGAGAGAGAAGAGGAGAATGGAAAATAAGAAGAGGGAGGGGCACCTTACAGTAAAGTTTTGATAAAAAGGGAAAATCATATGACAGAATGGAACAGGAAATCGATGAGAGATTAACAACATTTAGTAAAACTATTTAAGGGTGAAATGTTCAGAAAATAGGAGTGGAGGAAAGTTATAAGAGGATCGTGGAAAGAGGGGTGGCATTGAATGCATCCTAGTAAAGAATAGTTATGTACATTGCTTTATTTTTAATATTAACAGAAGAAAGCAAATGAAGTGGGAGAGTTTTGTTTTTGATATTGTTTGTTTGTTGTTGATATTGGGGTGGAGAGAAAGAGAGAAATGTACAGAGTGACAGAGGCAAGGTGAAATTGGAATGAAAAAAAAGAATGAAAGGCGGTCAAAGGAGCAAGCAATATCGAGATGCGGTCGGTCCCATCCCACCTCCCGTCAATTTCCGACCTAAAACATAGACCTACTTTATTACCATCGCTGACGGTGGGGGTGGGAGACAGAACGGAGCTTTAGCAAAGAGAACGGAAGGGCCGATCAGGGCCCCCGTAACATAAAACTTTGCGATTAATCGCTATTTGATTTTGAGATCAATTGTAAACTTTGGTACATGATTTGACATAGACTTGCGATTGATATCAGTCGCTATCAGATTAGCAATTAATCGCAAACGTTTATGTTACGGGGCCCTGGACGTTATTTCTCAAGCGCGGGGAAATCTAGCGGGCGTTCTCAACCTTAGCGGCTCGCTTGAATTTCCCGCGCTTGAGAAATAACGTCCTGATCGGCCCTTCCGTACTATTTGCTAAAGCTCCGTAGTGAAAGGATCACGGAGAGGGCTAGGTCTTTGAACACAAGGGACAAATGACTGGGACAAAGCAAGCAACTTCAGTCAAACATTCTCAATAGCTTCATGGCAACCAAGGAACTATCCTGTTCAACCTTTCTCCAAAGAATAAGAAGGATAGAGCTTTATTTTGTGTTCATCGAACTATTGTAAATGCGAATGGAGGTTTTTACAGTTCTTTTTACTTTGTCCCCGGCCCTTGTCCCTGGCCTTCTGCTCAAAATGAGGGATGCGATTTGATCCCATCCCTCCACCCGCCAAATTCACCTATGCAGCGCACACATGGCAGAATTGAAGTGTCAGTGAGTGCAATGAACTTCGATTCCGATGATACCATTGTACAGGGGTGTAAATCAAAGCCCAATTTGTCCCACCATTCATGAATAAATTCCTTAATGATACCAAAATCGATTTCTCTGGTCATTGTCCCAAATGCGAGAAAATCAATAAAAAATAATTCAAAGAGGTTGCGACGGATAAATATGAATCTAGCTTGGCTATTTTTAAATGAAATTAAACTTACATCCCCATTGGAATAATAGTTTCGCCGATGCAATTCCCAAAACTTTTTCTGCGCGCGCATCTTTATTATGACGTAGACGCCCCTTGCGCGAGCCAGTAACCAACAACACGCAATGCGAGTCACTAGTTTAATAATTTCTCTTGTGCGAACAAGTGGTTGTTATTTTCTTAGCTTTTCTGATATTTTTCGGAAATTTTTCGGAAATTTTTCTTATTTCAAAATGGGATCTTGCAAATCAAAGCCCGCATCTTTGCATGGCGATGAAGCAGAAGAACCCAGAAGCCGTCCCAATAGCAGAGTAAAGACTGGCTGTTGGACGGGAGTTAGATCACTCTTCTCTCGGAGCAAAAAGGTAGGAAT
>BQKZ01003121.1:25240-45930 GCA_036244855.1 Temnopleurus reevesii
CAGCTTTATTGTGTGTTTTGGGGATGTGGAGCAAAGTACTGTCTGAACTTGAGCGGAGATCAGGTCGAGCAGAGTGATGATGGGTGATGAGCGAAGTGAGATAGGTGGGAGACGTTAGCCAGGCCATTTTATAGCAATTAAGATCCAAGAAAATCCCTCAATTTGACTAGACCAAGAGAGAAATTGGGAGGTATGGCAGCAGCACAACAGCGCCCAAATGAAGATGTATTGCAGGGGAACACGAGAAAGAAGACTTTATTAATATCTCTCACTGAATGTCAACCAACATATTAATATATAACCTTTCATATTTGCCCCCAGATACTTCGTGAAATAATTCCGGAGTCTTATCATGTTTGTAGAAATAAATATCCGAATATCCTAAATTGACATACCAGTCAATAAGCATTTTTTTCTTTCATACAAGGTTAAAAGAAATAGCAATAACATTTACCCCCAAAGTTTTAGAATATAAATGAAATATCTAAATGGAAATTCATTCACTTTGTAAACGGGTTAACATGTATTTGCAAAGTAAATCTTAAAGCCATAAAAATGTTGTGCTCGTTATTTCATCGCTCTTTGTTTGTCATCTAACCATTTCCCCCATGGACGTATCTTATAATTCGTCAATAGTTTCTCACATTTTCAGGCTGAACTTAAGCCTTCAAATACCAAGACCCATTTCATGCTCATTCTAGTGACATGTCGGTGTCACCTGAGGCATGCAATCAGACTCTCAGACTACCGCGGTCTCGCTGCGTCAATGAGGAATAAATCTTGGTTGTCGTAGCCAAAAAAAAGTGGGTAGATTGATCAAAGCAAGAATGAAATGAAGATTCAATGAAAATCCAATGTATCAGTGTATTGAAATAAATAGGGTCTGACTAAATCTGCGATAAATCTGCAATTTGGATGTATTTTTTTTGTTGTCAAAACAATCAATCGGGCTATATGAGCCATATTGAAGTGGGTAAAATAAATGAACACACCAACATACGAAAAAGCCATGTACATGTATATACATGAACTATATATTGAGGTAGACGGGGCGCGAGATTTGTTGAGTGTATTTAGGGGTTGTTTTTTTCTTTGTGTCTTTCTTCTCCTTCTTCTTCTTCTTCTTATCCTTCTCCTTCTCCTTCTCCTTCTCCTTCTTCTTCTTCTTCTTCTTCTTCTTCTTCTTCTTCTCCTTCTTCTCCTTCTTCTTCTTCTTCTTCTTCTTCTTCTTCTTCTTCTTCTTCTTCTTTTTATATCGGTGGGCCTCCCATAAGGGCATTCCTTTTTGGCTGCTACCGTCGATCAGTTTTAAAACTACTCTGCTACATATTTTACTTTGTAAATTTTGGTGTTTTTATGCTGTTTGTGAAATAAATGGATGAACTGAACTGAACTGAACTGTTCTTCTTCTACTTCTTCTTCTTTTTCTTCTTCTTTTTCTTCTTCTTTTTCTTCTTCTTTTCTCCTTCTTCTTCTTCTTGTTCTTCTTATCATTATTATACTTATTTTTCTTCCTCCTCATTCTCCTCCTCTTTCTTCTTCTTCTTCTTCTCCTTCTTCTTCTTCTTCTTCTTCTTTGTCTTTTGATTCTTCTTCCTCTTCCTCTTCTTCTTCTTCTTCTCCCGCTTCTTTTCTTTTCCTTCTTCTTCTTCTTTCTCATCTTCATCTTCTTCTTTTACTTCTTCCTCATCTTCTTCTTACTAGTTTATTCTCCGTGGGGGGGGGGGGNGCTGCTACCGTCAATCAGTTTTAAAACTACTCTGCTACATATTTTACTTTGTAAATTTTGGTGTTTTTATGCTGTTTGTGAAATAAATGGATGAAATGAACTGAACTGAACTCTTCTTCTTCTTCTACTTCTTCTTCTTTTTCTTCTTTTTTCTTCTTCTTTTCTCCTTCTTCTTCTTCTTGTTCTTCTTATCATTATTATACTTATTTTTCTTCCTCCTCATTTTCCTCCTCTTTCTTCTTCTTCTTCTTCTTCTTCTTCTTCTTTGTCTTTTGATTCTTCTTCCTCTTCTTCTTCTTCTCCCGCTTCTTTTCTTTTCCTTCTTCTTCTTCTTCTTCTTCTTCTTCTTCTTCTTCCTCTTCTTCATCTTCTTCTTTTACTTCTTCCTCATCTTCTTCTTACTAGTTTATTCTCCGTGGGGGGGGGGGGGGGCTAATCGAGCCCCCGGTTGTAACTACCTGGATGCACCAGTTTCAGTTAAAAGACGAACAATCATTTCAAGCTTGAATACACATCACTCAAAAATTATTCCTATCAATCACACAAGACTTTATTTCTGCTTCATCAAATAGCTATTTCTGTATACTTTCATTGATCATTCACAATTGGGGACCTGGGACGCGGGGTAAATGATGCTTGTTTGAGAAAATGTGCCAAAAGCAATATTTCTGTCCACCGCGTCTATTTTGATATTTCAAAAGCACATTTCTCTGAGATGTTGACTAGCGTTCAACATGTCCTAAAGAAATGGCACGGTAAATGTAAAGTCGTTTAGGTGTTCGACATTTTGCCCCAGCTATTTTTCGCTACATTAAACTTGATACGACAGTCAAACATGACTGGATTTCGTTCCGGGTCTGTAAGTAACCAAATGTATACTGACCTGGTTGAGCCGTGAAGACCCACATTGACCCGTCTCGTCACCGTACGGTGCAATACGGTTCAAACCGGTTTGATAAGAAATTATTGTATAGATAAGTATGGATATGATTTAGTGAATGAATGGACTCGATTCAAAATCCGGACTATTTTGACTGCACTGGGGGAAAAAAGGACAAAGGAATTAAAAAAACTAACCGACTTCATTCTAAAAACGACTTTGGAATAGCTTCATGACCCCAAAAGAAAATAGCTTTCCTGTTTATTCACTGAACAGTTGCGACACCGTTGCGGCACGAAATCAAACCGGTCGAAGGATATGTATTTGTAATGTTGTTTTTCATCTACCCATGCAATTTAGTTCAGAAAAAATATAGAAATAATAGCCACAAAAAGTTTACCTCCTCTTAAATCAACCACTATTAAAACTAGCAGCTTGGAACGTTCCTTTGATTGATAAATTAAAAGGCCGACTCACACCTTTGTGTTTTAGCGTGCGTCGGCCCAGCGTGTTTTGTTTGTTGGTTTGGTTTTTGTTTTTTTTTATCAAAAACGCTCTTCGAGCACAAAGTATTTGCGGGTCAGACAAATGACTGGCTTTCGGCTTGCGGTCGAGGAACGTACGACGAACGTGATTCAACGTGCACGGGCCTGCATATTTGTGCGTCAAACGCTGAGTCGACGCAGGCTAAAAACGCAAAGGTATGAGTCGGCCTTAAGATCAAGAGGATCAAACGTAATGGTTGATTACCCTGTGGTACACAAAGACAGGTTTTTTGTCATCAACTCTAATTGGCGGGAGAGTTTCCTTTTACTCTGAAATCGGGGCGACACTTCTTTTTTTTCAGAAAGCGTGTTCGAACATATGTTTAAAAAAAAAAGGGGGGGGAGATGTCAGCACCCTGAAATTAAAAAAAAAATAGTGAGAGGTCGATATGTTTAAAATGCCTTTTCTTCTGATGTCACATGTTTTCCTAAGTCACTGTGCCTCTTGCCTCTGGAGGACGACTAGATATATCTCATATCAGAAATTTCACGAAAGAAAGCATTTTACCCTTATTAACCTCAAATCAACTATCGTTCAACATTGTGATCTATTCATCCGCAAGCACGCCGACACCCTTTTGAATGACTGGGACTGTCCTGATGCATAATTGAAAAAGGAAAACAGCTATATAAAAATTAACGACTACTGTATGCTTTGGAAAGGTATATCGTGCATGATATTTTGAAGTCATTCGTTCCACGTTACCTCCTCCGTGATATTTAAAGACGCATACACATACACAAACACCCGTCACACACATACACACGCACCCAGGCAAACTAAGTCACACTTATAAAAACTGTTTTATTTTTTATGTATTTACTCAACAGATCAATACAATTACAAAAAGAAAATTCATGCAATTGAATTCAATGCACTGTTAATCAACAGTTATCTTCTACAAGCATTTATTTGATGCCAACTCTTTTTTTTTCTCCATTTCACACGTATATTTTCTTTCATCAATTGTACTCGAGCCATTCCTAAATTTCGTTTTTGACTATGTTGTATTTTTCGTATAATATGCTATCAATGCATAGAATTGTATTCATATTTATATGAACAGTATATTGACTGCTTATTTATTATAGAGCCTAAATAAATGAATTACCAGAGGTACTAGCAGCTTTTTACAATATAGGCTACATGTCATGTAAATATTCATCAGGTTTTCTTAATGCTCCGGTCACATAGGACCCCAGAAGCAACACTGTTCACCCCGACTCGTTGTTCTGAGGCACTTAACTGTAAATTAACAAAGAATCGGGGTGATTCGTGTTGCTTCCGGGGTCCTATGTGACCAGGGCTTAATTGCCGAGGTGTCATCGGTTCAATTTTGAATGAACCATTCTGATCTCGACGTTAATAATTCATTCGCTGGTCTTCTCCAAGGATTCCCAATTGCATGGAACATCATCGGGTGACCTACATCCATCGCATGCACAGACATGACTGCATTGTGAGCAAGACGAACATAGAAACTGGACAAATTAAACCACTTCAATTTAGGCCTTTACAATGACTGGAACAAACAAAAGAAAGTGAAATCCCTGTTTATTCAGAGAACAGGTGCGAAACCTGTTCAGCGATCTTCGCAAAAATATGGGGAAGGGAAGTTCTTTTGTGATATCATAAGCTATTGTGAATATTTGAATGTGAGTTGTTCATTTTGTCCAATAGTTTAGTCTATTCATCTCACAGTGATGATTGCTTTATGAGGTCTGCATTGATGTTGATGTTTATATTCTCGTCTTCTCTTTCTTTCATTCTCCTTTAGAGTATTTCCCGCTTGTGCATGTTGCACCCTTACCGTATTTTTCTGTCTCTGCTCCGATTAACGTTTCTATGTTTAAATACGCAACTGCAATTGGTTTTACCTAATCCCGTTTGCTCCTCTCTCTCTCTCTCTCTCTCTCCCTCCCTCTATCTCTCTCTCTCTCTCTCTCTCTCTATCGCTCGCTCGCTCGCTCTATATCTATCTATCTATCTATCTATCTATCTATCTATCTATATATATATCTACATCTCTCTTTCTCACTCCCTCTTCGATTCTCTCCATCGCAGTACTTACGGTTTACGTTATCTCTCTGTATATTTGTGTGAGCACCCCCAGACTCACAAGTTTTCTTTCTCTATCTCTGTCATAATATTTTGTGTGTGCATGTGGGTGTATCTTTTTGTGTTTTTGTTTAGTTTGTAGCAACAACACTACCTATTTTCTCTTTCTCGTTTCGTCTCGCTTTTCTTTGTACTTATTTCCCTGTTTATTCACACTCGTGCTCCACCCCTCCCACCCCCCTCTCCCATCTCTTCCAGTCTCTCACTCTCCTGTTTCCCTTAGCAACTGGTCGGATGATGACTTAGAAGCTAAAGGAGGTTATTCATATTAACTCGAATCTAAGAAAGGGATCAAGATGAAAAAAGGGAGGTAAAGCCCTAGTCACATAGGACCCCGGAAGCAACACGATTCACCCCGACTCTTTGTCAATTCACAGTTAACTGCCTCAGAACAACGAGTCGGGTGAATCGTGTTGCTTCCGGGGTCCTATGTGACCACGGCTTAAAAGGAGGAGACGAAGAAAAGGGGGGAGAGTATCAAAGGAGAATCGGAAGAATATGAGGAAGAAGAAGAGGAAGAAGAGAAAAAGAGGAAGACTGATTCACAATCAAATATATTTCCTTACTTGCCAAAACGGAACGAGCAGTAACGCAGTGTCAATTCAGGCGATTAAACTCACTCCCTTCGGACTCGGCCATCGGCAGTAATCTGCTTTTCAAAATAGAGATGGATGAAAGAGAAGCGAACATACATAATGACCCGGAGACAGGGATTTAAGAGGAACGACCCCCTTCAGCTTCTAGGCAATGAAACGCATCATCCAGCCGGTTACTAAGGGAGACAGGGATGCATTGTCAGTCAGCGAGAGTAGGAGTGAAAGCAAACTGAGTAGAATAAGATAGAGAAAAGGAAGGAAAAGAAAGAAGGAAAAGAGAAAGTTAAGAAAAAAAATAAGAAAAAAAAATGAGAAGAAAAGAAGGAAATAAGAAAAGAAAGACGTACGTAAAAAAAAAAGTACAACAGAAGACTGATGACACGGTAGCTTGAACTAGAAAGAACGAGGATAGAGAAGAGAAGGAGAAAGAGGGAGGGGAGTAATCACTGACAAGATCACTAAGAATACGAAGGAGGAGAAGGCAACGACGACGACGACGAAGAACCCCGGCATAGAATACAAGAAACCAAAATTTCCTACATTCTGACTGACTAATTCCAGCATTCATATCAAAACATCAACGTTGTCAATTCTTGCGATTGACCTCACTTTAATACTCTGAACTCGGCCCTCCTGGCCATCGGCAGTAATCTGCATGCTTTCCAAAACAGAAATGGATGAAAGAGATACTTAAATACATAATAACCAGGACAGGGATTTAAGAGGAACGACCCCCTTCAGCTTCTAGGCTCTGAAACGCATCATCCAACCGGTTGCTAAGGGAGACAGGGATGAGTTTTGAGAGCAGCAATATCAAGATGAGTATAAGAAGATAGAGAAAAAGTAGGAAAAGAAGATGAAGGAAAGAGAGAGAAGGAGGAGAAGAAGATGCCGAGTAAATGTAGTTGATCGCCCAAATTATCATCGTGTAAGTTAAGAACATCAATTTTGTTATCAAGGTGCAATGATTAGTATTGACGATGCTGAAAAAAAGTTGATCGATGGTGTTCCTAAGTCGACGTCGAAATCATCATTGCCTTCATCGTCTTAAGCAGATAAAAGGAGTCTATATCTAGATTGTTAAATGAATCACTGTGTATAGTTTATGGCGTTGTAATTGAAGGGAGTTATATATCATCGCCCAAATGTATTTTCTTTTCCTCAAGTAATATTTTACTTTTTCTCTTTTCTTCTCTTTACGTCTTTTTCTCTTTTTTTTTCTTGTTCCTCCCCTTCTCCTTTCCATCTAATTCCTGTCTCCCTTAGCAACCGATCGGATGATGCGATCCGGAGCGTAAGGGATGACAGAGGTCATTCCTCTGAGATACTATATCATGAGAAATGCTTTATTATAAGCTGTTCGTAGATCTATATGGACGGCTTTGCGAACAACTAGTGACCCTTCCCAGGGGCGGAACCAGGATTTTTAAGGGGGAGGGGCGTGACACATGTGTCGATTTGTTCCGAAAAAAAACGTTAAAATTAAATGCGATTTCCTGGCATCAAGACCATATTTCTAAAAGAAATAAACACATATGTATATAAAGTGAGTGATATACCGCCTAATTCCCTCTCGTTTTTTTTTTTTCATTCTCTTTCATTTTATTTTTTGGCCGAAAAATAGGGGATGTACGTGCAACGGGACGCCCCCTCCCCCCTCCGAATCCGCTACTGCTTCCAAGCACTTAATGATAACCCCTGGCAACTTGATCGCACCTGAGAAAGGATCCCCAGTTGTTCGAAGAGTCCTGCGTAGATGTTTGTTAGATATATAGCAGAATCTGCCAATAGTAGGGTTTAGCGTTAATAAGGTAAATCGCCCGAATCGACACTTCACTCGATGTTATTCCTTGCACACAGTCTTTTCCGCTGTGATGCTTGATCATTTAGTCCAATGTAACTGTGAGAAAATAGACAAAAGAATTGGACAAAGCAAAAAAAATAGCGTTCAGGTATTCACAATAGCCACATTCACACACACACACACACACACACACATACACGCACAAAAAAAAACTGTTTTTCTTTCCTTCAAACGGTGTTCAGTGAACAATTAGCAGGAAGCTATTTTCGTTGATATTCATACACTTTTCAGAAGGTTTGGATGAAGTTGTTCACTTTGCCCAATTCTGCTATTTCTTCTGTTCATAGTGAATGTATCGGGTGAATATCACTTGTCCCATTATATTTCTCTTCAATTCAATTCAATTCAATTCATTTATTTTCACTTCATCAGAAATAATACAAAGTATAATGAACATTTACAACAAAAAAAGTTGAATAAAACTCTGTATAACAAAAGTATAATGAACATAACATTGACAAATATTGTACAAATCAGTTAACATACAAAGTAAAACATACATTTTATGGAGTGCTTCTTTCTTTTTTGAATAATAGGAATACTGATGAAGTGGAGGGGTCCGCTAAAAAGCAATGCTTGTAGAGTGCGGACCACTCAAAGAAAGAAAATGAAAAATAGGAACTCATAATCAGAAATGAATTACAAATTTATATACATTTACAAAGGGTTCTAAGACAAAAAAAGAAGAAAAACCAGCAGTACAAGACGAGAAAAGGAAGGGACGCTGCTAATAAGGACAGAATAAAAAGAGAAAACATTAGGAGAACATGCGGAGCTTGTGAAATGTGTAAAACAATAATGATAAGTATAGGATTAAGCTAAAGAGACGATGACATGAAATATACAAAATTTGCCTTGAGCACTCTTCTCCTCCTTCTATCTGCTCTCTTTTTTCACCCTTCTCATTCTTCATCTCCTTCAGAATGTCCTCATCTAACTTAGATCTTTAATGTGATATGGTCATGATGGTAGGAATAGAAAAAGCCTTATCGGACGGTAAAAGGTTTTTATCCTCCTCAATCTTCTCTTTCTATTTCTTCTCACACATATTGAATAATATTTTTTTCGTTTAAAAGAATCTCAACTGCCAAATCCTAAATGATTGACAGTATGCATAAACCAAGCTGTGAAAATATTAGGTTTCAAAATCAACGTTAAGTGCTCAAAAAGCTATACAATTCCAAATTTGACGTGCATGCACGTTGTACACGAACATGGTTGTACACGAATAAAGCCTCCATTGTACATTCCATTCAGTTTTCATAGATAAATTGATAGTGCCTGAATAATTTCCTCATTTTGAATTATATTTGTTGTGCTTTTATCAATCTGAATATAATAACATAGGTCAGACAGCTTGATTCGATGATTTTTTTTTAATAACCAAATATTAATGTGTGACGATGTCGTTAACATTTTTTAAACTATGTTGAAGACTCGAATGAAGTTATTTACTTTGTCCAGTTCCTTGTTCCTCTTGCTTACAGTGAATATATCAGATCTCTCCTTACATTCTTTCTTCTTCCCTCGTCAAATTCCTCTTCTTCTATCCGATCTTCTTCAGAAAGTCCACATCTAGCTTAGATCTTTAATACGCCATGGTCTAAAAGCCTAGTCGCATTGTTCGCAGATAAATACCTCCAAAATGTGGCTGGATTTCATCCTCCTTCTCCTTCTACATCTCTACTTATTGTAATATAAACGTTCCCTTCTCCATATTCTTTTTATATTCTTTCTATCCGATCTTTTTCAGAAAGTCCACATCTAACTTAGATCTGTTATGATCCATGGTCTAAAAGCCCAGTCGCATTGTTCGCAAACAAATACTTCCATAATCAGGCTGGGGTTCATCCTCCTTCTCCTTCTAAATATCTTCTTATTGTAATATAAACGTTCCCTTCTCCATATTCTTTTTTATATTATTTCTATCCGATCTTCTTCAGAAAGTCCACATCTAACTGAGATCTTGGTCTACAAGCCTAGTCGCATTGTTCGCAGATAAATACTTCCATATTGTGGCTGGGTTTTCATCCTCTTTCTCCTTCTATATCTCTTATTGTAATAAAGATGTTCCTTTCTCCATATTATTTTTACATCCTTTCTATCCGATCTTCTTTAGAAAGCCCACATCTGACTTAGATCTGTTATGATCCATGGTCTAAATGCCCAGTCGCATTGTTCGCAAACAAATACTTCCATATTATGACTGTGTTTTCATCCTCCTTCTCCTTCTATATCTCTTCTTATTGTAATAATAATGCTCCCTTATCCACATTCTTTTTAAATTTTTCCTTCTTTTCTTTTTCTTCTTGTTCCTTCCACTCCCGTTTATTTTCCTCATGATTTCCTTTCTTTTCTTTTTCTTCATCATGTATGCCATCATCTCTTCTTTTCTTATCCTCTTTTTCTCCTTCTCCTTCCTTTTCGACGTTTTCTTCTTCTCTTCCCCCTTCATTTTTTTTGTATTCTTCTTTTTCTTCTTCTACTTCTGATTCTTACTCCTCTTCTATTTCTTCTTATTTGTCTTTAACTTCTTCTTTCTATTTATTCTTCTCCCTTTTATTCGTGTTCTTCCTTTTCTGTAAAGCATGTGTTTTATCTTAAGGCAGCTGCTGTTTTCCATTGAGAGTACATGGAACGCAAATGTCATTCTAAATTTCCAGAAAAGAGCCCATGATCACAGTACAGCAGACACTGTGAGCCGAACAGACAAATAAACTTGACAGAGAAAACGACTCCCAATCATACCTTCACAACAGTTTCAGCAGACAAAAGAAAGTAAATTCACTGTTTATTCTATGAATAGGTGCAACACCTGTTCTACATTCGTTTGCAGAATAAGAGGATATGAATATTCTTTGTGTTCTACATCTATTGTGGATTCATAACTTGGAGCTGTTTATTTTGTCCTATCTCTTTGTTCATCCTGCTCACTGTGATTATCTTAGCGTTTCAACACATTGCCACATGTTACACGTGGGAAACATGGAAACATGATGAGGTTCACGGTAATATTGGTAATTGAATTTCCATACAACATGTACAAGTTGAAGTTTAAGGGGAAATCTACTTTACGTTGATTTTAGAGGATCTACAAGATTTTGGCTCTAACTTGAGAAACAGAGTGTTCGTTTGTACTCCACATTTATTTGAGGGCTCGAATAGGACGTAATTATTTTGTCCAATCCTACTGATCGTCCTGCTCAATGTGATGATCAACGTGTTTCAACACATTGCCACATGTTACACTTGGGGAACATGGAGACAATGATGGGGTTCATGGTAATATTGGTAATGGAATTCCCATGCAAGTAGAAGGTCGTGGTCTTATCACCTCCGAAAGGGTGGGACTTGATTAAAGGGAAATGCACTATAACTATTTTCGAAAAATAAAGTCGAACGCAAATTCAATGGTCCTTTGTAATGTTTTTCCAGTTGAAACCGGCTTGCGATTGTTAAATACACCGCGTACGGTTTCATTGTCTGTGGCCCACTGGACTTTTCGGAAATTGTTTATATCATGACTATAAAAGATTTGTGTTTTTTTTTTTCTTTTTGAAGTAGGAATTACCCCTCTCCCCAAACAAAATGTTACCACAAAACATAATTAATACAACACACTAGAAATAACCTACCAAATAGAAGATGATATTGAAATATTATAGAACACGATATTAACCACTTCCGTAAAATAGAATGGTTCATAGGCAGAAAGGTACGTGCTCAATCATACTCAATCACGAGCCAGTTCCGATTTGAATACCATTGTACAAAGGAGCATTGAATTGCCATTCGACTAAATTTTAAGGAAATAGTTTAAATTGTATTAGTGATTGAAAAAAAAGGGAAAGGGAAATTTCAAATCATTTGATATCTTTGTTCATAATGTATACCTATATAACAAAGTGTCATGATCGGGCGTGTTGTTCGAACGTTAGGGTGGAAATATAAATAGTGTAATAGCAATCAAACTGGAATGCTTGGAAACCAGTTTTGCATACGTAACTTGTTGCTATTTCGGGCAAAAGTCGGGCAAGCCTTTTGGTCGCAAACAAACAAGCTATGTCGTTTGAAAAGAACCTTATAAAATACATTAATTAGTAAATTCCAATGATCGGAAACAAAAGATAAGGGCGCCATTTTGCTGCAGCCGAAATCTTGCTTTTGCGCCGGCTATTATTTTACTCTTAATATTCATCTTTTCATCATTTCACGAATTTATTTCTCATGTTATTGATATTTTGTGGAAATTTGGAATCACGTGCCTCGCGTAATAAGTGTCTTTTTGACTTTCTTCGAAGTTAATTATCGTCATAATCTTTATACTATTTGCGGAATTGTTTTCAACTAACTCTTCTTACAACTCAGCAAACATAATCGTAAGACCTGCATGTCAATATTGACTGTTATTATGTTTTGTTTGTAAACAAAATGCTATCCCACCCGGTACAGCCTATGATTTTTTTTTTCATAGCCTCCGGGTAGCTTAACACAGCAGTATTGCGTGTGCACCCCTTTGTGGGCCGTTGGCGACAATCTTGAATAAATTATATCTATCATTACGTCACCCAGCGGAATTAATCACAATACAAAATGTTATTAGTCCACGGACTTCTATTTTGCATTTCACTGTGTTTTGACAAATAAACCTAAATTGAATTTGAATTGAATTTAAAATTATGAGCACTATGGAAACAATAGTAATACTTGGCAGTGCACCCCACGACCGTATTTTTCCATCGTCGCTTGTCTTTTGGCATGGTGGTGAGTTACTCTGTGACAGTTTCTGCATGTTTCATTAGCGTCGGTGTTTTGCATGCACCTGTTTTCATCTATGCAAATGAGGTGAGTCGATGACAGAAGATGGAGATGACTGCTTGACACCATCATTCACCCACATGGGCAAAATTGAAAGGTGTTGAATGTATTATTTTTAGTTTAGTTTAACCAATATTATAATTTATTGGTTCAACTTGTAGATTAGTTTGTTTTAATGCATCGACTTGTGTAGTACATTGTACACTCTTACAAAACGTACTCGTCGAGTTAAACTTTTTAAAGAACCTTTTTTTTTACTTTTTCTCCTCTTTTTCTCGACTTCTCTCACTTTTCCTCGTCTTTATATCTATATATTATGCTAATGAGATGTGTTGGTGACAGAATGGATGGCATGACGGCATGCACCGTCATGTAACGGCGTGGTTAAAATTGGAAAGTGTTCAGTGCTTTATTTAGAATATATAAACGTGTTGATGTGTTTTGTATTAAACCATCGCCTTTCGAGCTAGATTATACACTCTCACAAAAAAAAAACATTCGTCGAATTTACTTTTTAAAGGACTTTTCTCGGTTCTTTTTTTCTCGTCTTCATCTATGCTAATGAGATTTGTCGGTTACAGAGGGGATAGGGTGACTGCGTGACACCATCATACAACAGCGTTGTGACAACTGGAAAGTGTTTGATGTTTTATTTTTCAGTTTAACTTTCTGATTTAGTTTGTATAAATGCATCCCCGTTCGGACTAGATCGTACACTCTGACACAAAATACTCGTCGAATTTAGTATTTAAAAAAACTTTTCTCGCTTTTTCTCTTCTTCATCTGTGCTAACGATGTGTATCGGTGAGAGAAAGGATGGATGACTGTGTGACGCCATCGTACAATGGCGTGGTTACAATTGTGTTCAATGTTGCATTTAGAAACTATAAACACGATGATTTATCTTTGTATCAATGCATCATCTTTTGTGATAGATTGTACACTCTTACAACAAACACTCTTCGAATTTTCTCGCTTTTTCTCGTCTTCATCTATGCTATAGTGAGGTGTGTTGATGACAGACAGAATGGGGTGACTGTATGACACCATCATACAATAGCGTGGTTACAATTGAAAAGTGTTTTAAATTCTTTCTTTACATGGAGCAAGCTATGAATAAATCAGATTAATTACATATGAACGAAACCAATACTTCAACTTCTTATCGACACTATTTTTAAAATGTTTTCCAACGACGATCTTCGGGGAGACGACTGAAAAAAAAAACTCTTTGAAATTGGAAATACATTCACCATGTCCAGATTTCTTATGTCGAAGCGACACAGGCATGGCAGGACAGTCTGTCATCGTCGACCTGTTTGTGTAACCGTGATTAAACTTTGCCTCCATCTTTTCGTTTACAGCCAAGGTATACTCAGCTTCTGTGAAGTTTAATATATTTCCATCTTAGAAGAAATATCACACAGAAGACGCTGAACTGACCAGGCATGGTTTTTATTACATAAATTTAGCATTTAGTGGCTCTATGTTGTAAGGGACGCAGAAGAAATTCTTTACTTCAAAGTAAAAAAAAAATGACTTATTTTATTTCGCCCAATTGTATTTTAATTGTCCCCGAAAGTGTAAATTGAAATGAATTCATAATTCTTCTAAAACCGCAAACATTCCCCACATATAAAAAGTCAGTAGACATGTGAGTTTAAGATTATGGCTTCATAAGAGTATTATATAACACTTTTTCTCGTTATCATGTACTCGTCATTCAAATACGGAAAATATCAAACAAATTTTTTAGATTTTCCAACATGGAGCAACCCTACACCACGACTATTCCCAGCTAGACATTGTTATAAAAACAAATCTGTGACTTCAGCCCTCGGTGTCTGCAGAGTGTGATTATGTTTGCGCACCAGACGTAGAATATCAATCCAATTTGGAAACGAGTTGCTAAAAACGCCTCGCTCTTTCGATAAATATTTATAAACTCCCCGGATTCAAGCAGGTTTGATTTTGCAGCTGGTCGAATTCCAGTATGTCACCCGATATAATTGAGCATGCCGTTGCATTTTTAACACATTTTTTTTTTCAAAGTTGGAGTTGGAAATTGTGCCAATACAAAGTAAATGTTTAGAAGGGGAATGTAAAAGATTGACAGATAAATGGACAGCATAAGTCCATCATCACGTTCGAAATGCCAATCAAACAATCGTACTTGTCTCGTACCTCTGAATAGGTGACTCGGGATGTGGCTAGTTTAAATGCCATATTTTTATTATCAGTATAACTTATTACATGCTATTCATACCATTTAAGATATTTCTACAATTTAGGAATGAATATAGCACACTATTAGGTACAACGTGTAAATAGGAACAATTATCATTCCACACAAAAAAAAACACAATCTCCTCCAACAGCTTGAATGTGAACATGCTATGTTTTTAAAAAGATGGTATAATTTTGTACGTAAAATACAGTGGGCATGCAGTTATTGTCCCTTGCCAGTTTGTACATATTTTCGGGAAAACGGAGAGCGAATATCCGTACTTTTTTTTAACAAAGCCTACGAAATGATCCGGTGGTGTATAGGAACACGCAATTCCTGTGGTTTATACAGCAAAATCGTACCGGCTTCCTTGATTATTGCGATTATATCATTCAAATATTTGGACGTCAATCGGTCTATAACACTTTTAACAGCTTTTATCGGTTGAATTATTTTTTTAAAAAGTAGAAGGTTTTTGTAAGGATTTATTATGTCAAAATGGAATATTTTGTTATACTATAAAGAATGCTCCTTAACTTTTTGACCTTGTGTTTTCTTCATCGATCCCGTGGTACACTAAGGGGGTGTTGCTCAAAAATTGCAAGTGATCGCAAGTTGCAGTTGATCGGAACGCGCCAATCAAAATCAATGTTTCATGCGCGTCTTGTTAAATGCGCATACCGTGCGCGAATAAAAAAATTGGGCGTTACAATTGGCAAAGTTACAGTTGATTTGCAGTTGATTTTGAGAAATATCCCATATGGCACGGTACCGTTTATACTCTACCCAAGACTGATGATCCTTTCTCAGGTGCCAATTCAGTTAAAGGTGTTGCTATGGAGTGCAGGAAAGGGTCGCCAGTCTTGCATATAGTTGCTCGTATCTCTACAAACGGCTTTATGAAAACGGTATTAGTTCGAGCGATAGAGACTCGCATTCAACCGCATTGTAACGAATATGAATCGTTACAGATCAAAGGGGTTGGTGAGGAATTCATGCGGGCTGATGAGGATCAACGCGTTTTTAATACGTGCCTTCACGGTTTTTTTTTTCAAGCGCTTACATGTATGTAGCATACCTGGATATCTCTTTCCAGTACAATTGATATTGCGCGCATTGTTTGCACTTTGCCAAATCACTTCCGTACTAGTTAAATATCCCATCGTGCTATCTGACATTGATAAACGTAAAGGCTCGTATTCCCTACGGATCCTATTCTAATTTAAGCCGTCTATGAAATAGGTGAAATTTTTACTTGGTTGATATAATTAAAAGCTCTTGAAGACGCCTTGGAAGTAATCCATTGACACATCAAACCTACACCATCGCTTCGTTCCCGATACTCGACTCATTCATTAGACTAGCTTGTTTAAGGCCGACTCACACATTTGCATTTTAGCCTGCGTCGGCCCAGTGCTTTTTTATCTATTGAAAACGCTCCCTGGGCGAACAGTATACACTTAAAGGTATAGATTAGTAATGACCAGGATGCAGAAATTGATGTTAAATGAGCTGATGTATTCGCAAGTTGCTTTACATGCCTAAATATATCTATGTAGGATATTAGGAGTACATTTATGCTCATATTCTATGTATTTTACGTCGAACAGGTCAATACGCCATCATTCCTGCGGTGTGCTAAGTGCTTTAGCGCGGGAGAGCGTGGGCCTGAAATTGGCGGTGCGATCGGTGGTATTGTCTTCGGTGTGTGGGTTCGCGTTCATTTTGTACGTGAAGCATGTTCTGTGAGGAAGTACGACCGCACCAGGTTATTATATTTTGCGATAATTAAGCCATTTCTTGGTCGATTTCATTCAAACAAACTATGAACATGCTCTAATTTACTATTGAAAAAATGCTGATGAAAAGAAATCATTCGAATTTGCCTGTTACAATGTCTCGTTTAAGTCTTTCCATCTCAAACTGTTAAACATATATAGGCCACCATACTCAACTATTCACCCTGTTTCATTAACTGTGTTTATATCAGAGTTCAGTGAGTTCATACAGGAGTATCTGTTATGTAATATACCTGTCATATGCAATGGTGATTTCAATGTCCACGTTGATGTTGACAACCCTGAATCTAGGTCATTTATAGATATGCTTGATTCATTTTCTTGTATTCAGCATGTTGATTTTAGTACACACATACATGGTCACACTCTTGATTTAGTTATATCTCGAAAGTCCGACAACATAGTTATGGACAAACCATGGTGTGGTCCTTTAATATCTACATTTGAAGCTGAATGGACCTGAACTTTACAATAGACAATCAACATTTCTTCCTTTTGTTAGTCAGCCTTTCATTAGGAAGCAGTTTTTAAAGGCTCGAATCTCCTACAGTCGTAACTGCAGTGCTTCTTTCCAGATAGAGATACTGCAAGATGGAGATATCAATCCTAACCCNGGCCAACGCAGGATAAAAGCGCAAAGGGGTGAGTCGGCCTCCACAGTCTACACTGTTTTCATAATTTTGAGAGATGAACCCGATGCTCGACTCATTCATTAGACCACCTTGTTTACACTTTACACTGTTTTTATAATGTTGAGAGGGGAAGTCAAGTGTTGTTCTTTCTTCTGACTCATCCGATACCAGATGAGAAGATGTTGATTAAAGATTTGTCTCCTCTAAAGTGCCGTTCATATATTTGCGTAACGATCGACTGTATATCACATGTGTTCATCTACCCCTCCTTTAAGTACACACTAAGAACAAAATTGCAAAGTATTGCAACACAGAGAGCACCTTTTAATGTGTAATATTGCAGTCTTTTCCATAAAGATGGACTATTTTACAAAATAAAAAAGAAAGGTGATAATTCTGGGGTTGAAACCCGCACTATGAAGAATTTTTGTAGTTTAGGTAGACGATTTACCGACTGAGCTGCTAGCTGCTCTCGACTGATGAATTGACTTATAAGGTATGATTCCAAAGAATTCGGTACTCCAAAAGTGATCAAGCTTGTTGCAAATCAGACAAATCGTACCCTTCGTAATTGTCGACCTTTATGGAAACAGACTTTAGGAATACCATACTATTTCCGCAAAATAAAGTGTACTGAACTTTGTGGCACAACAATCACAAGTCGGTTTAGATTTACATATCATTACAAATGATCATTGAATTGGCGTTCAATTTAATTTTTTCGGAAATAGTTTATATCGTGTTTAATAAACATCTTTCATTCTCAGACAATGAATCTTTCTTAATTGTGGATAATTTAAATGAAAAACAAAACCTTCGGAGTAATAACGGTTCGAGAAAGGAACAAAAAGCTCACTCCCCGGCCTGGTCCAGTCTATGCCGATGAAAAAAATGACTATTATATTTTTTTTCTAACGCAATTATGGCATGCTGGTTTCATTAGCAGCTATCCAAATTCGATATTCCACACAGATCCATCTCATAATAAATTTTATTAACTTGCATTTTATTGCCATCAGGTCTTCTGTTTCAAGCTCGATTAACGAATGATAAATGGAATGGAATAATTCGGCCATTATATTACTTTGGGCTGGCGGATGCTGGTTTTCTTCTTCTTCTTCTTCTTCTTCTTCTTTTTCTCCTTCTTCCTCCTCTTCCTTTCTTCTTCGTCTTCGTCTTATTATCACTATTATTATTATTATTATTATTATTATTATTATTATTATTATTATTATTATTATTACTATTACTATTATCATTATTATCATCATCATCATCATTCGTCTTCTTCTTTCTTCCTATGCTTCTTCTTTTCTGCTTTTATTATTTTTATTCTTACTCTTACTCTTCCTCTCCCTCTCCTTCTTTCTCCTCCTCCTCCTCTTCTTTTTCTCCTTCATCTTCGTCTCTGAAATTCAACGTATAATCTTGTTCAGTTTTGTTGCGACATTATGTCCCTATTCTTCCGTGCTAAATAACTGACAGCATTATACCCCTTGGAGGTGTTTCACCAAGTCGTTCTTAAAGTTACGCACGACTTTAAGTTCGACTGGTATCAGTTCTTGCGCGGAATGCCCTTAATAGTGTGAACCATTGCGCACAATAAGGGATACCAGTCGAACGTAAAGTCGTGCGTAAAGTGTTTCTTATCTTGGTGAAACACCGCCCATGACTCCTATAAATTCATACAATGCGTGACCCTTGTCAAATAGATGACAGTTATGCTCTTGCTGTATGGGGGATACCTTCTATATATGTTGGAGATGCCATGGATCACAGGTTCAACTACAGACAGTACATGTTGATTCCACATCACAAAGGCTACATCAATTCCTAAATTATTTTTTAGTGTTCTTCTTCTTTTCAATTTCCTTTTCCATCTTCTTCCTCATCCTCCTCATCTTTTGCCTCCTCATCCTTCGCCTCCTTATCTTCCTCCTTCTCCTCCTCCTCCTCCGCCTCCTCCTCCCGTTCCCCTTTCTACTTCTTCTTTCTCCCCCTTCTCCTCATTTTCTTCTTCATCTTCTTTTTTTTCGTTTCTACTTCTTCTTCTACCTCCTCCTCCTTCTCTTGTTCTTCTTCTTCCTCTTTGAAATTCACCGTATAATTTTTTGTTGGCCTGATGCGACAGGTCCCTATTCTCCCGTGCTACATAACATACAGTATTATAACCCCTGGACTCCTATAAATTCATGCAATGCATGACCCGTGTCATAGATGACAATTATGCTCTTGCTTCATGGGGGATACCTCTTATATCTGTGGGAGATACCAGGCATCAACGAGGATGTTGCGTGCGAAAAATTCTGATCACAGCTGGATTGTCGTGTAGCAGTAATAAGGGAGAATCCAGGACCTATCAAAATGGGAGGGGTGTTCTTTATCAGGGATAGATCAACAAGCAAAAAAAGAAAGGATGGATCTTCAATTTTCCGCGAAAGTTTAAAAACCTAAAAATCGGGTATTGGAAAAAGACTTTAAAGGCTTAATCACAACCCTACGTTCATACCCTTTTTAGCCGAAGAGAATTGACCCGATTCTTACCCAAAGCGTGACATAGCATGATAATGCTGGTTTGTTGGTTGGTAAACCAAACATCGACTGTTAGAGATTCAAACCTCTTTTGGCTACCCATACTTAAACCACAAATTTAGACCAGGGTTAACTTAAACCTCGCTATCGGAATACGGGCCAATGACTTTTAAGGAGTAAGGATCTTACTGTATTCCAGAGCAGCTTATCATCCACTTTGGCTCCCTATAGATCAAGCGTCTTAAATACCATTCACGTTGAAAAGCCCGATAAGCTGGGCAGATGCAAACGCAATGGTATGATCGAGACTTAAGGGGGAGGGGATCACGCAACAAATTATAGGAGACAGCTGCTCTTCAACCCCACCTCCCCTCCCCCTTTCATCCCTCATACGATGCGCATATAAATGGCTATATGGAACGTGGTAAGAATGCTCGGAATAACTCGGAAAGCACAACACACTAGAGTCATGAAATAATTGTGTTGATGTGCGTGGAAGATATACATCAAAACAACAGAGCTAATTAAAGGTCGTACGCCTATGATCAATGCAATGTATAACCGGAGCAAATCACGTCACCTAAACTCCTATTATTATCCAACCAGAAGTCCGACAGTATTACTAGTTGGAATAAACGCTGTACGCCTAGAAGGATTTTTTCTCGGTTAAACGTAGCTGGTTTGAGGACGGGGGGGGGGGGGGTGTTCTTACAAAGAGGCGTGGAATTTATTGATCAACAGTATAATGAAGAACAAAAAATCCGTTTTTAATTGTCAAACCGTCGTTTGCCCATCAATTTTCTTAAAATTAAGGTACTTTTTTTCGGGTCTTTACTTCCTTATTATGTGCTGCACTCAACCCAGGTGAGGTGAATGGGTACCTGGCAGGAATATTTATTCTTTGAAATGCCAAGTGCGCCGTGAATGGCTGCCGGGCTAAAGCCAGGGT